>PVLC010014077.1:0-40050 GCA_004027655.1 Graphiurus murinus | reverse complement strand
CGGTACTGGGGATTGAACTCAGGGGCGTTCTACCTCCGAGCTATACCCCCAGCCCTATTTTTTATTCTTTATTTTGAAACCGAGTCTCACTAAGTTGCGGAGGACCTCACTAAGTAGCTGAGGCTGGCCGCGAACCCGGATCCTCCGGTCTCAGCCTCCCGAATGCTGGGATTACAAGCGTGCGCCACCACGCCCGGCTCTGACTTTAGCTTTCATATTTAAGATATAAATGAGTTTTACAGTAGTATAATATTCAGAACTTGTGTACTTACTTTTATAAAGAGGTTTTGTACTTTCATATGTTTTTGTGTCACTGGTTAGTGTGTTTTTTTTTTTTCAGCTTGATGAACTATCATTAAGCATTTCTTTCAAGTTAGGTCTGGTAATGATGAACTCCCTCAGCTTCTATATGTCTGGAAAAGTCTTTATATCACTCTTATTTCTGAAGGACAGCTTTGTCAAGTACAGTACTTTTGGTTTACAAGGTTTCTTGTTTTTATTTTTTTGGTTTTTTTTATTAAGACTGAATATATCAAACCACTCTCTCCTGATTTATAGTTTTTGCTGGTAAATCTAATATCCCTTATTAGAATTCCCTTATATATGATCTGCTTCTTTCTTCTTGCTACTTTCAGGAACTCCTCTTTGTCATTATGTTTAACAGTTTGATTACAATGCCTTGGCGTAGTTTTATTTGGGTTGATTACAATGCCTTGGCGTAGTTTTATTTCGGTTGTCCCTTGACATTCCTGTAATTGATATTTAGATCTGTCCCCAAATTTGGAAAGTTTTCTGCTACTATTTGTTTAGCTATGCCTTTTACTCCATTTTCTGTATCTCTTCTCCTTCTTGAACATCTCTAACTCAAAAAATTTACTCTTTTGATGTACCTCAAAAATCTTAGAAGTTTTCTTTTCATTCTTTTTTTCAACTATATATTTTTAAATAACCTTGTTTTAAATTTGCCGACCCTTTCTTCTGCTTGAGGCTACTAATGCTCTATATTGCATTTTTGCATTTCATTCATTGTATTTTTCAGCTCTGGAATTTCTGTTCACATTGACTCATAAATATATATATATATATATATATACATATATATGTGTGTGTGTCTCTCTCTATATATGCACATACATACATACATGTATATGTTACATAGACAGATATATAGTTATGTTATATAGTCAGATATAAAGTCAGATATATGTCAGACAGACATATATATGTATATATATAGTTATATAGTATATATAATATATCTATAAACTTCTCATTTGGGTTATTTATTGCCTTATTGATGTCATTAAATTATTTCTATATTTTCTAGAAGTTTGCTGAGCTCCCTTAAAATAACTATTTTGAATCCCTTTTCAGGCAGTTTGCAATCATTTCTTCGGGGTCATCTACCAGAAGATCACTGTATTCTTTTGGAGTGTTATCTCTCCTTAGCACTTTGTTTCTTTGTTATATGTTGATGTCTGTACATTTGAGAACTAGGGACTTATTCCAGTCTTTGTAGACTAACTTTGTATGGGAGACTCCTTCACCAGTCAGCCTGTCCTGGGAAGGCTGTCTGGTGTGGTCCAAGGGCAAAATTACTGCTGAAATCTTTGAACAAGTTGGCCTAGTTTCTGAGTCATAAGGTAGGTGGGCCTGGTTTGGGATTCCATGAGACTGGGCCAGAATCCTCATAGGTAGATTTGCCTAGGTCCTTAAGGGTGAGTATGAAGCTTTTATCCTAGGGACAGGCTTGACACCTGGATCCACGAGGGCTGGCTTGGCACTTGGATGGGCTTTGAGCCTGAGTCTTCAGATTTGAACAAGGTATTGGGATAGGTCTGAAACCTGGGTCCACTTGGATAGGCCTAGAGCATGAGTCTATAGGTGCTTGCCTGGCACTGGGGTGAGGCTAGAGCCTGAGTCCATGGGGAAAGCCTGGGTTCTGGGTCCTGGTGCCTAGGTCAATGGGGGATGGTCTAGCACCATGACTCTCTGGATCAGTCCTGAACCCTAGGTCTGATAGAATATGGAACTACAGGGGCTGGCCTGGAAAATGAATTAGAGGGACTGGTCGGTCAATAATAGGCCTGGAGCCTCTTTCCATAGGTGCTAGCCTGATGATTGAGGCCAAGGGAACTGACCTGGTGCTGTGGTGAGCCTGAAGCTTGTATGCTCAAGGAAAGGCCTGACAATAAGTGAGCCTAGAGGCTATATTCATAGAGCCAGCTTGGATGCTGGACTTAGAAGTATCAACTTGATGTTTAGGGTTTCAGGTGCTTACTTCGGTGCTAGAGCAGGCTTGAGGCATTGGACAGGTCTAGAATTTGATCCTGTAAGCACTGGCCTGGTGCTGAGTCAGGAGCTGAAGTCAGAATGACTGGGGTCAGTCCAATACTGGTGCCAGGCTGAAGCCTGGGGCTACTGGAGTCACCTTGACACTGGAGTACAGCATCCTAGAAAGCTAGTCTGCTTCGGAGGCCTGGACTGCAGGAATCTGCCAGGATGGACTTGGAGACTCAGTCAATGGGTATCAGCCTGAAACCAGGAAAGGCCTAGAAGCTCAGTCTATCAATACCAACCTGGAATCTGGAACTATGTAGAAATTTTTACTAGGTTAGGCCTGGTGTTGGGGTCTGAAGCCTCATCTAGTACTCACTTTCTTCTCCCAAGGGAAAAGTATCTTTCTCCACATCATGTTAACTGGAGTTGGAGGTGGCATGACATAGACAATGTAAAACTATTCTTTCTACTCTCTTCAATGTATCTTTTCTTATTCTATGCTATACCCAGGTGGTATAATCTCTCACTTGGTTTTCTTGGCTCTTGGGAACATATTTTCATGCATGCATAGTTGTTCAAATTGATGTTTCTGTGAGAAGATGAACACTGAAAAGTCCTATTTTTTCCCCCTTGCTGATATCAGCCACCTAGACTTTGGTTCATTTAAAAATAATAGTAACAATTGATAGCAGGATAGATTCTGACCAGGGGACATAGTTTTCCCATTCTAGTCTGGGTTAATTGCCATATTCACCATAGCTCATGATGGTCTCCCACATGCACAAAACAGAAACAGAAATACAGGATAAAATGAGAGCAGGGCATTTCAAAGCCATCTAGTCTATCCCCTTATTTTACAATTGAGAAAGCAGAAACAGTGAGGTTGTGTTTTATTCAAGGCTAAACAGCTTCCAAAATGGTAGACCTGAGGTTAGGACCAGGTCCAACTTCTTGGCTA
This sequence comes from Graphiurus murinus, assembly GCA_004027655.1. NCBI lineage: Eukaryota > Metazoa > Chordata > Mammalia > Rodentia > Gliridae > Graphiurus > Graphiurus murinus. The sequence continues at coordinate 36,812 of PVLC010014077.1, read as the reverse complement.
ATGCTCTTTTTCCTACACTATACTGCTGCTGTATCCCTTTTTTCTATAGACATAATTCCAAGTCAGTTCAGAAACAAAGACACACTTTGGCAACTCAACTCTCTTATGCCCTCCAAAAAAGAAAATCTTAATATGCCTTCCTGTTTTCTTCCCAGATAAGATACCCCCCCCCTCCAAGGTTCCTGCAACAGAAAGCTAGAATCCAGAAAACACCGAAGCTCAGGGCTGATTCCTCACTGCTTTCGACCTCCTGATCTTGTTTACATGTGTTTGTCTGCAAAAGTTTTAACGGAATAAGAGAAAACGAGTGCTTTAATTTCCCAATAAAATCTGTGCTGCAGTATGAGTCATTGTTTTCTTTTTTTACACTAGCAAGGGTAAAGCCTTCTGGCTTTAATAACTAATCCTGCTGAGTTCAATAAAAAGCACTTAATTTAATTTAATCCAAACCTTGATCAATGCCAGCTTCCCCTGGAATTTTATCTTTGTTTTAATTTGAGTCTCTGTGTTCAGAAAATGAGAGGCCAAGAGGAAGGGAACAGAAGTCAATTAGTTTGTAGGCTTGTTTCTAGACAAAGGACATGAAATACAAGATTGACAGGTAAACTCCCAAACTCTAATGTTTCTATGCCACCAGCCAATCTTTCCTGGCAGAATTAATGTTTTTGTTAGTTCTCAATAAAGACATTGAACTACGCACAGCCCAATTTGGAAAATGTTTTTTAAATAAAATATTCCAAAGCCAATTAGCATCAGATTTCTAAGCTAGAAGTCTATCGCCTTTAATGTGTTAATAATTGAGAGATATGCTACTGTAAAATTAGATACAGAAAGTCTTTTGAAAGCCTCAGTCTGTTTGAATACCAAAGCAGCCAGATTCAGTGCTTGGGGAACTGGAATGGATATAGGGACTGAAATGGAAACTGAATGAAGCAATCTTGAGGACAGTTTTGATAATAAGCACTTTTTAAATGATCCCTTTATTATTAAAATAGTGTTCAGTACTACATTTGAAAACATGCACCATTTGTAAGAAACTACAATTTACTATTAACTGACACCACTTTCTTAACTTATACCTGAAAGTTCCTATTGCCCTGTCAAGAGTAAACCAAAAAATTTGCAAGGGTTATAAAAAAATTTATTTTAAAATCTCCATTTTGGTTCAGTTATGTATTTTCCAGCATAAAATCTTTGAGAGCTGTTTTGAAGGTTCTTAAAGGAAAATTGAGCCCCAGGGTCAGTTTTGAATCTCCCCACAGAGCAGAGTTACTGGCAGCCACATGGTTTCTTGTCACCCAGTAGTACCAATTCTACAGTAGACCAGGGATAAGGCAACTAGTCTCTTGAAGAATTCTAAACCTCAGTTCTGTAGCATTTGGTTCCCCATAGAGGTTTCATCTCCAAGACTGATTGAACTAAATTCATAGACTATAAAATTTTATAATAATTATAATTTTATACATAAAAAGTCATAATATTGTAGAGTTTGTGTGTATTGTACTGGGGTAAACCCAGGGACACATCCCTAGTCCTATTTTATTTTTTATTTTGAAATAGGGTCTCACTAAGTTATTGTGTGCTGCTGGCCTCAAATCTGTGATCCTCCTGCTTCAGCCTTCCAAGTACTGGGACACCAGTACACTGCAACACCACTTCTGGCTTGTTATAGACATTTTAATAACAAAAAATGTAAGAGGGCACAAACTTGGAACTTGAAAATTAAATAAATTTAGCTTCACTCTTATTTTTTTATTTCATTCTAAATTGCTGAAAATTTCATCACAGACTTAGAGATCAGTGTTTGAGAATAATCAACTAGCTAGTACAACTCTTTTACTTTATTGATGAATGCATTGACTTCCTAAGAGATGAAAAGACTTACTTAGAGAAATCAAACTGACTGATGGCATCACTTAGACCAGAATCCAGATCTCTAAATTCTGAAGAGGCCATCCATAGCAGATTATTTCATTTTCTCAAGAAACATTTCTTGATCTGACCTCATGCTTATGGAAAGGTTAAGAAAAAAGGAGTCTGTCCTTAAGCATTATATAGTCAGGGGCTAGGGATGTAGCTCAGTGGTAGAATGCTTTCTTTCATGCATGAAGTCCTGGTTTTTTGTGTTTGTTTGTTTTTTGTTTTTTGTTACCTCTAGTACTGTGGAAAGAAAGATCAAATAAAAGAAAAAGTAAGAAGAGGCAAAGGGAGGGGAGGTAAGAAGAGAGGGAGGCGGGTGCAGGGAAGGAAGGAAGGAAGGAAGGAAGGAAGGAAGGAAGGAAGGAAGGAAGGAAGGAAGGAAGGAAGGAAGGAAGGAAGTTGTATAGTCCAAATAGGTTTGGAGGTATGTAGAGGTTTGGAGAAAAGACAAGTAACAACTGTGAGGAAGCTATAAATGTTGTGGCAGTTTTAGAAAATGGAGCAGCCATTTAAGCTGGGGAGTTCATGATGTCCTTATGAAAGAGGCCACATTTGAACTGCATCTTTGGGGGAAAGTGTAAGGAGAGCATTCATAGGATAATGAATTATGTGAGCAAAAATTAGAAGAAAAGTAAGTTAAGAATATCTCTGATGGAGTCAGATGTGGTGGCACCCTCCTGTAATCCCAGTATTTGGGAGACTGAAACAGGAGAATCATAGATTCAAGACCAGGGCAAGGTAACTTAGTAAGACCCTGTTTCAAAATAAATAATAAAAAAGGACTGGGGTGTAACTTATAGTAGAACACCCTTTGGTTCAATCTTCAGTATCATTAAAAAAATGTAGTAATTTTGACAAAGCTAAAGAGTAAATACTGAGGAAAGACCAAGAAAGGTTCTTGGGAATGAATGTTTAATGTCAGTCTAAAAAGTATATACTAATATATCTTAATATGCAAAGAATCCCCCCAAAAGTTGTTAGAATGTAGACTCTTCGAATCATTCACAGAGATTCTGATCCAGTAAGTTACATGGACCCTGAAAACTCACTTTTAATGTGTCCTTAAGTAATACTGATGTGCTGGACCACACTGTGAAGAGTACTGTAATATTTAGTAACATTTAGACATGAATATCAGACAGTCTTGGCCACTGAAAATTTCTTAGCAGGGAAATGGTATACTGTACTATTGTCTGTTTATTCACTTATTTTGAACTTAAAAGTGGAATTACCCACAGATCAATTATTAATAACAGACCCTTAAAATCCTCTCTGTTGTGACCACAGCTGTTGTCCAATGAAGGAATAATCCAAAACTAAAGATTCTTTAGGGAATGAGATTCTTTACTAAAAGAAGACATCAAATGAAACTTGCCTATAATTCAAAGTAGCAAATAAAAACATAAAACAACCATTGTTTTTGGAAAGCCAAAAGACCAGGAAGAAAACCAAATGTGTTTATTGGCTACCTCTTTGAAAATCTTTTAGCACAAAACACTATAAACGGTAAGTAAAACATACTTGGGAAGAAAAATTAACATGACATCAGCCTGTTTAGAAATCTTCATCTCCCTTTGAAAGCAGTAATAATATTCCCTCCCTCCCAAGCTTGAGGAAAAAACAGATTCATGAACTGCATGCAATATTGTGAAAGAAGAATTAAACTTGACCCAAGAGATTTAAACTACTATAAATGGGTAGAAATTATAAGGGAAGCAGTACATAGCTAAAGATAAGAACTTCTTTTTTTTTATTTTTTTGGTACTGGGGATTGAACCCAAAAGCATTCTACCTCCAAGCTACACCCCCAGCCCAATTTTATATTTTATTTAGTAACAGGGTCTCACTAGGTTCCTGAGAGCCTCACTAAGTTGCTGGGGCTGTCTTTGAACCTGCAATCCTCCTGTCTCAGCCTCCCAAGTACTGGGACTACAAGCTTGTGCCACCACGCCCAGCTAAGAACTTTTTTTTTTTTTTTCTTTTCGGTACTGGGGATTGAACTCAGGGGCGTTCTACCTCTGAGCTATACCCCCAGCCCTATTTTTTATTCTTTATTTTGAAACAGGGTCTCACTAAGTTGCGGAGTGCCTCACTAGGTAGCTGAGGCTGGTCGAGAACCCGGATCCTCCGGTCTCAGCCTCCCAAATGCTGGGAAGAACTTGTTTTTAAAGTGTAACTTTCTAAGTATGTTCAAAGATAACTGAGCAGCTGATCACAGTGGCCCACTCCTATAATCTCAGCTACTCAAGGAGGCTGAGGCAGAATGTTCACAAGTTTGAGGCCAGCATGAACAACACAGCAAGAACCTATCTCAAAAAAAAAAAAAAAAAAAAAAAAAATGGGGCAACTTTAGGGATGAGAGGCCACCTTAACTGGAAGTGCTTAAGAAAAGCCTGGCTAACAGCTAACAGCTTGGTAGCTTTACTATGAAGGGAAATGAAGAAAGGCTTAAAGAATAGATTGGCCTAAACTACCAAACAGTCATCTAGGAATCTGGGATTTCTTTCCTATTCCAGCCCCTGCCAGCCACATATCAGCAAAAGATTAGTCAAACACTCCAGGGTATATACAAAGCCCTTATTAAGATGACTATAAATTGCATAATTTAATAATATTGACAAATCAGCAGTAATCATCAACCTTGACTAAGTTACTATTAGATGTTGGGAATTGGACTCCTAAATAATAACATTCTTCTTTCAATAGATTCATATCTTTTTGTAAGCTAAGAGGGAATCTTTATTATATAGTTTAATTTTTTATTATTATTATTATTGGTGCATTGTAATCATACATCTTTGTTAGGTACAAGCTGGTAGAGGCATACATGCACACATTTCTCATTTAATCCTTCCCCAATCCTCCCTCCCATTCCCTCCTTCTCAAGTTCAGTTTAGTGATTGACTTTGATATGTTTGTGGAAGTACATCACGTGGATTAGGGTGTTTCCCTCCCCTCTTCCCTTTACCTTCAGTTAAGTCACCTTCTTTGCTCATCTAAGGTTTCTCCTTCTTCATCTGGAGTCCCTCTTATGCCCCACTTTCTCCCTAGCTTCCGCATATTAGGGAGAGCATATGATTTTTTACTTTTTGTGACTGACTAATCTCACTTAACATAATGTTTTCCAGTTCCATCTATGTCCCTGCAAATGATATGATTTTGTTCTTCTTTATGGCTGAGTAAAATTCCATTGTGTACATATTCCATAGTTTTGTAATCCATTCATTTGTTGATGGACATCTTGGCTGGTTCCATAGCTTGGCAATACTGAATTGTGTGGCTATAAATATAGATACACATGCATTGCTCTGATAGTTTACTTTCCGTTCTTTTGGGTAGATACCCAGAAGTGTTATTGCTGGATCATATGGTAGGTTCACTCCCATATGTCTGTGATACTCCATACTGTTTTCCAAAGTGGTTACGCTAGTCTGCAATCCCACCAACAATGTATTAGGGTTCCCACTTCTCCACACCCTCACCTGCATTTGTTGTTGTTTGTGTTTTTAATGATTGCCATTCTAATTGGGTTAGGTGAAATCTCAAGGTAGTTTTGATTTGCATCTCTCTGATTGCTAATGATGTTGAATATTTCCTCATACATTTATTGGCCATTTGTATTTCTTCTTTTGTGAAGTGTCTATTTAGATTATTTGCCCATTTTTTAATTGAATTATTTGTTTTCTTAGTTGTGAGTTTCTCGAGTTCTCTGTATATTCTAGACATTAGTCCTCTATCGGAGGAATAACTGTCAAAAATTTTCTCCCACTCTGTGGGCTCTCTGTTGAGGTTCTTGATAGTTTCCTTTGCTGCACAGAAATTATTCAGTTTAATGCAATCCTTAAAGCCACTTATGTGTATATTTCAATGCACATTTTTGAGCACCTACTGCTTGCCAGTCACTGTGTTTATTAGGTGTTGTCCTGAAATAAATACACTCAGACATAATGTAGAATGGATCCTCTTTAAGTTTAAGGACTCTAACTAGTCAAGCATAGGGGGACTTAATGCCAATAAGGAGGAAAAGTAGAAGAAATAAGCATCTACATAAGCACTTCCCTGTCTAGAAATAGCTCATCTTTTCTCTTGGTTCTTAAGTTTTTTGTTAGAAGACTTCCATTAAAAAATCAAATATTGAGCCGGGCATGGTGGCGCACACTTGTAATCCCAGCATTTGGGAGGCTGAGACCAGAGGATCCGGGTTCGAGGCCAGCCTCAGCTACCTAGTGAGGCACTCCGCAACTTAATGAGACCCGGTTTCAAAATAAAGAATAAAAAAATAGGGCTGGAGATATAGCTTGGAGGTAGAATGCCCCTGAGTTCAATCCCCAGTACTGCAAAAAAAAAAAAAAAAAAATCAAATATTGGGCTGAGAGTGTAGCACAGTGGTAGAGCAATTACCTAGTATGCACAAAGTCCTGAATTCAATCTTCAGCACTGAAAATAAATAAATTAATTAAATAAAGGCAAATACCCCCTGGGAAGAGAAATAACTTAAAACTCAACAGCTTGATCACTTCCTCTCACTGGGCTTCAGTTTCCCCACCTATAAAATAAGTGGTTTTAACCAGATGATCTCTGTGGTCCTCTCTAACTATAAAAATCTAGGTCTTATTCAGCCTATAGACCAGAGAATGGGAGCAGCTTATGGCTGGATTTTCAAGGATGTCTAGAAACAGAGGTGAGAGTCATAAGCAGCATAAAGTATTTTAAATGATCAAACTCTTTCCTAACCCTGAAGTTATAAGGAAAGTTTTAAATATGCCTCTAATCCTCATGGGCAAATCACTCCCATAGAGCTGTTGGACAACCTTTGGCTAATAAAGATTAAAGAAATAAATATAAAAAATGGTTCTATCCAGCATCCTGAGAGGCCAATTTGCTGTTAATGGTGGTGTTTAGGCCCTAAAAGGGTATTAACTTACAGAGTAGTAAAGTCTCTAAACACAGTCCAGAGCTTTAAAAGATGTACAGGTGCCAAAATTAAGGGCCAAATTACCAATCTGTTTTAAATGATGGTCTGGGAATGCTCTACATGACAAGGAAAATGTATGACAAATAATATCTTCAATACAAAGAAAAAGTTGTTTGAATTTATTAGAGGAAATGTGCAGCCTCTTGGGACTTCTTTTTTGCCCACTCCCCAAAGTAGTGATTTTTCAAAATCATCTTGAAGACACAGCTAATACAAAATGACCCTGTAAGCATAAAATAAGCTCAATTTTAACTAAAACAGATTCCATGTTAGTGTTTGCCAAAACCTTTGAGAACTTAGAAATCCCAAAGGAAGGTGCATTCCATTAGTATCAAAACTAGGTGCTTCCATGATATACTAAATGCTGCAATACTCAACATGTGCAGAAGTTTTAGACCAGAGTACAGCCACTGTCTCTCTATTCACTGACAAGTTTAAAGAGTTGCATTGGCAGCCCTGCTGGATGACAGCAGAATGACTTCCTGTCAAGTAACCTCCATCCTCCAAGGTGACAGGAAATGGGTTTAAACACTGGTAATATCACTAATCAATTTAAGAGAGCACATGTTCCCAGCCTGAAATTGTAAAGTTTGGTTGCAATGTGTTAGCTGTTTGCTGGGCCATGTGACTCAGCATAATGACAGATGAAAGGAAAGGTCAGATTTACTAAGTGTTGAAGAGGTGTCATCAAGAGTTGCGTATTACTTCAAGATGTCCTCAGCATCAGAGGCATCTCAAATATAGGAGTTGATTTCTCCTACAGAATCCTTCAGTTTCCCAATAACTCTTTACAAAAACCCCCAAATATATTTCAATACATGAAGAATTGGACTTTCTCTCATACCTGATTGAGACCAAATAGTCCAGGTTAATAATCTTACCTTTATATGATCCTACCTTGATCTTTACAATAAATGTATGCATATACTTTCAAGCTTTGCCAGATCCACTCTTGGCAAGTTAAAATAGCCAGATTTCTCTCAAAAGTTCTTTCTAGTGCCTCCAATACCTTCAGTTGGTTTTCCCCCTTTTAAAATACAATGACATTTGTATCCTTCTCAGAAAAGTACTATTCAGTTTTACACTAAAGAAGGCATAAGGAAATATAACTTTCTCCTTAATTACAGAACAAGAAAGGACCTTAAGGATACTTTCCTAGAATCCAGTCATTTCACAGATTCACTATTTTAGTCATAATTTTTTCATACTTACTTTTTGAGCACTTACTCTATTGTAGGCATTATACTAAGCAGTTAAAATACCGAGTAGAACCAGAAATGGTCCCTGATCTCTTGGAGATTTTTAATTACTCAATTTATTAACCAAATAATTATTCAAATGTATATATAATTCATAATTTAAATATTAAAATTATTTTAAAACTGAAATAATTATTCAATTAATATATGATTAACTGGGGATCCATAAAAAGACATAGAAAGGTAAAGTGACTTTCTCAGGCCCCATGGCATGTCAATTATAAAATACTGGTCACAGCAACTTCTCCACAGCAGAGCTTTACAAGTTTCATTTTTTTAAACCTTTTATTATAACTATAAAATGTTTTTTGTTGTTGTTGTTGTTGTTGAAGTATACCTGAGAGAGGAGCAGGGTCTTGTATATTTGTGTGCTTTTGTTCTGAGGGTGAAGGGAGATTACCTAGTGATAACTATGATAAAGAAGGTCTCCTCAGCTTTTGTGAAGAACACACAAGATTATGTCGGTGAAAGAAGACAGCAGTGCCCACTTGGACTTTCATGATCCCTATTCCCAGAGAAAAAGAGAAAAAGAGTTGTAGCTGGGAACAGGTAAGGGAAGATATTATAAATGATTTTCTAGAATCACTACTAACTTTTGTCTTAAGAACTGGCTTCAAATGATGAGTCAGTAGATTGAAGAACCAAGGAACACAGAGGCCATGGATATGACCTATCAAACTAGAATATTCAACTATGGCAGAGAAAGATGATATGTGTCTTCAAGAGTACAGTCAGGGACTCTGAAGCATTGTCTCAAAAGTCTAATTGCAGGATCAGATAGTATATTTCCTCTTCAGCTCATGGAAGAAACAGAAATAAAGAATTCTCAGTTAACTGATCCTTTCACAAAAAAGCTTTACAATTTTCTGTAGACCATAAAACTTTATTTCATAAATACAACTTATCTCATAGCTTAAACTTCTGTCTCCACAGGAGAAAAGAAAGCTGTCCCCAATACTCAACTTTTAAGCTATGTGCCCATCAATATTTACTGAATGCATAAATATTGTGGACAGTGATATCAATCTGCATTTGTGAACCTTAATAATAAGAAGTTCTTGAATACTTAGTATATAAGAGATAATGTGTTAAGGCTGTGAATGCATAATTGTTTTTAATCATAATAACAATAAGATATCTAATATTATTTGCATTTTACAGGTGAGAATAAAGGAACTAAAAGGGTAAAATAACTTATCCAAAGCTACTCAGCTAGTAGAAGACAAGAGCAAATATTTAAACATGGATTTGATTCACTTCAAATCTCATGTTTCTGATCATGATATTTGTTGTCTCCTTGGGGATATAGGCAAGGTAATGTGTAGAGCATCTCACTAAAGGATTCTACTCTGAATTAATTGGGACACTTTCAGCAGGAAAGAATAAAAAGTAAAAAAATAAAAAACCACATAAATGCAGTATCATATATTAAAGGAGATGATAATGTAAGGTGTTTTTAAAGATCACTAATTGAGTGGCCAAGTGATATCTCCAGTGTTGCGAGTCCTTTCCAACTTCTTTTCTGCTTTCCTTAGAGTGTTGGCTTTTGTCTTCAGGCTTGTCCCTTAATAACTGCAGGATGCCTACAGCAGCTGTAGACATCACTTCCTCACACTGTGTCTGCATGCAGAGCAGGGATAGTTTATCCTGGTGAAGAAATCTTTCCCAGAAGCCCTATAGCAGCATTCCATTTTTACTTTTTTGGCTATCTCCAAATCAATAATTGGTAAATATATTAAGACTAACCAAGATTGGCTTAAAGTAATCAAGATCTACCTGCCTAGAGTTGAAAAGGAATATGCTTTCCCTGAATCACATAGCAGCCTGTCCCTGAACAAAACTAGAGCCTTTTAGAAACAAATGCATGAATAGCTATTAGGAAGAAACCTAAGAGTAACTGCCACATACCTAACCAAATCATGAGTAAAATTAGAAGTTACATCAAATGAAGCATTTTCTAACCACTGCCAAATACTAGTTGACAAATGCTTTCAAATCCAGTTATGTTCAAAGGCAAAGCAGTAATCAACTCCAATCTTCTAGGCTTAGAAATGAGAGTATATTATAGAATCAATCAAAATAATCAGTTTTCTATCCATCTGAAGTCATAGGAAGAAAAATCATGGTTTCTCTCTGAGTCTAGAACCCAAACTAAACCAAGAGAAAGAACTATGGAGAAGCCATTCTCCAAATATCCCTGCTCATGAAAAGAAGAGAGCAAACTGCTTGCTGAGTTTCTGTTTTAATTTCTAGGGCTGATCCATCTTGAGTTGACTTGTGCAGGATGAGTGATTGAGGTTTAATTACATTCTTCTACATAAACATATGGATATCCAGTTTTTTTTCAGTTTTTTTCAGTACCATTTATTGAAAGGCTGTCTTCATGTGTTTTGGCTCCTTTGTCAAAAATCAACTAAGAACTAGTGTGCAGATTTGTTTTTCTAGCATCCGTTCTATTCCATTGTTCTATATGTCTTTTTTTGTGCTAACACCATGCTGTTTTTGTCACAATTCCTCTGTAGTATTAGAAATCAGATATTGTGATATATCCAATGTGGTTCTTATTGCTCAAAATTGGTTTGGTTATTCTGCATCTTTTGTTTTGCCAAAGAAATTTAGGACTTTTTTTTCTCTCTAGCTCTGTGAAGAATGGCATTGGCATTTTGATAGAGATTACATTGAATCTATAGACCAACTCTCTAACATATAGGCACTGGTAGAGACTTCCTCACTAAGACCTCTAAAGTTCAGGAAATAAAACTGATAATAAATGCGATGGCATCAATGCCAGTCTCTACATCATGCATGGGGAGGGAAAGGGAGGGGGTGGAAGCTGGGGGAAGGTTCACAGAATGCTATGTACATGTATGTCTCTATCACTCTGAACTTCATAGTGATATATGTTTATAATGAACCAATAGAAAATTAAAAACCTTCTGTGCAGCAAAAGAAGCCATGAAGTCTGAAGAGAGATCCTCCAGAATGAGTAAAAAATACTTTGATATCTACTCCTCTGATAGAGAACTAATATCTAGAATATGGAAAGAACCTAAAAATACCAAAAAAGAGAAATAATCCAATTTAAAATGAGAAATTGAACTGAATAGGAACTGGAAAACATTATGTTAAGTGAGATTAGTCAGTCACAAAAAGTAAAAAATCGTATGCTCTCCCTAATATGTGGAAGCTAGGGAAAAAATTGGACATAAGAGGTACTCCAGATGAAGAAGGAGAAACCTTAGGTGAGCAAAGAATTTGACTTAACGGAAGGTGATGAGGGGAGGTAATGCACATGATGTACTTTCACGAACATATCAAAGTCAATCACTAAACTGAACTTGAGAAGGAGGGAGGGCGAGGGAGTGAGGCAGGAATTGAGGAAGGGTTAAATGAGAAATGTGTGCATGTATGCCTTTATCAGCTTGTAATTAACAAAGATGTATGATTATAATGTACCAATTAAAAAAATAAAATTAAAAAAAGAAGAGATACAAATGGCCAACAAATATATGAAAAAAAATGTTCAACATCATTAGCTATCAGGGAAATGCAAATAAAAGCTACAGTGAGCTTCCATCTAATTCCAGTTAGAACGGCAATAATCAAGAAGACAAACAATAATAAATTCTGGCAAGGATGTGAGAAAATAGGAACTCTTATACACTGTTGGTGGGATTGTAAATTAGTACAATCACTATGGAGATCGCTATAGAGGGTCCTCAGAAACTATGAATGGAACCCCCATATGGCTCAGTTACACCAGTCTTTGGTATTTTTCCGAAAGAATTAAAGTCAGATTACTATAGTGATACATGCATATCCATGTTTATAGCAATACAATTCACAGTTGCCAAATTATGGAACCAACCTAGGTGCCCATAAACAGATGAATGGATAAAGAAAATGTGGTATATATACACAATGGAATTTTACATACATAAAAAGAACAAAATTATGCTATTTGCAGCAAAATAGGTGGAACTAAAGAATATTATGCTAAGTAAGATCAGCCAGCTGTATGTTTTCTCTCATATGTGGAAGCTAGAGATAAAATAGGAAAAAAAAGGAACTTCAAGTAAATGAGGAGAGAAACCATTAGAATGGTGGAAACAGACTGGGGGAATGGGGAGGTGAAAAAGGAGACTTGACGAAGGCAGTAGTTCAAATATTACTATGTCCATATATGAGGTATCACTATTATTCTCATCAGCATGTACAGCGGGGAAGGGAAGATCCAAAAGGAAACACACCAAGTCTTGTGTGTATTTATGTTTGTATCACTTCAACTCCACTGTGATGTATAATCACAATGTCATCAGTAAAATTATATTAAAAATAAGATCTGTTCACTGCAACTAGAGTCAACATGGCTCTAGTACACACTTCTGTTTCAGAGGTGGAAACTATTCCTGTCTGTTCATCCCTAAAGGTTGTTTACCTAGTACTACCATTTTGTGTCTCTGATCCCAAGTCTAGAAAATAATCTACCTTTTTTCTTTCATGATTACTTAGGAAGAGAGTTCTTTTCTTTCTCTTTCTTCTAAGACCCATCCTTTATTTCAAATCATGCTATACATCCGGCAGCACTAATATCCACAGGTGGAAATTTCCCTGGGTAAGTGTCTCTTTTCCCCAAGTCTTTTCTTTTTTTATATACTTTTATTAATGCATTGAAATTATACATCATAGTGAGGTTCAATATGATACAGACATAACTCTTGGTGTGCTTCCCTCCACATCCCACTCTGCTACCCACTCCCTCACCATACATTGCAGCAAAGCTGGTCTTTTCTATCTACATAAAGGTGACATTCCTGTGACTTCTGTTCCCCAACTTCCAAGTATTTTCTAAAAAGATTTTTTGCTACCAATGTACATAATCTTGGTCTTTAATTTATTAATTTAATAGCTAATGTTTATAAATTCCTTACTATATCAGGCCTGATATCAATTTGTATGTGTAATCTATTTTACCCTCAGGAAAGCTATTTGAAAGAGATAACTTTATTTTATCAATGAGAAATGTAGGCTTAAAATAATATATTAAGGTTCACACACACAAATTAAAAAAATGAAGATTAGTAGCTAATTATTAAAATCAGTGAGTTCAAATTTCCTCATAGTCCCTCTGCCGTCCCTTAGCTCATGACCACCTTCCTTCATCTTCAAAGCCAACAACAAGAAGTCAAATCATTCTCAGACCACATGTAATCTCTCTGACTTACTCTCCAACCTTGATTTTCCACTTTCAAAGATCTTTGTGATTAACCTAAGTCTACAAAGACAATCCAAAATAATCTCCCAATTTTATGGTCAACTGATTAAAAACTATAATTCCATCCACAACCTAAGTTATATTTTAGCATGTAAGGTGACATAGTCACAGGTTTCTGGGGATTAGGATATGGTTATCTTGTGAGGGGGACAATATTATACCTAATTCAACACTTAAGGTTAAAAAATAGATAAACAAGTGGGGCATGGTGGCATGTATACTTGTAATCCCAGTACTTGGGAGGCTGAGAGAGAAAGATCACAGGTTTATGGCCAGCCTCAGCAACTTAGTGAGGCCTGCCACAACTTAGTGAGACTCTATTTCAAAATAAAAAAATAAAATAGGCCTGAAGGTATAGAATGTCCCTAGGTTCAATCTCCAGTAACACACACACACACACACACACACACACACACACACACACACACTCCAATAAATACAGCGCATGTATGTATTTGGTTAAATGAATAATAAGACTTCTATCAAGTATCTAAAAATATGGTTATTACTAGGTGATATGATGGTGTTTTCTATTTCCTTTGGGGGGCAACTGTATTTTTTAATTTTTCTTCAACCAAGTTTTACTCCTTTTAAATGAAAACATTATTTCCAATTTAAAATCACAAATACTGATAGACACTTCACCAAAAATATATAGATGATAAATAAACATTTAAGATAGCCAATATCATAAGTCATTAGGGAGATGCAAATCAAAGCAATAATATAGTACTACATACGTATTCAAAAAGCTTTAAAAACTGACAACAGTAAGTGCTGACAAGTTTGCTGAGTAAAAAGAAGATTCTCACACATTGCAGATAGAAATGTAAACAGTATAGTTTAGAAAATAGTGTGGCAGTTTCCTATAAAGTTAAATATACACTTAACATTTGACTCAAAACTCCCACTCTATGTCCTGACTGAATCAAATGCAAGTGGATTTCTTAAATGTTCAGAGAATTCCATGCGTATATGTTCATAGTCATTTTCTTCATAATTGCCCAAACTGGAAATGACCCAAATACCCTTCAACATGCGAATGAATAAACAAATAATGATATATCCATAGAATATAGAATTATTTGGCAATTAAAATAACAAACTAAGATTCATGCAATAATCTGGATAAATCATAAATATATGTTGTTAAGTGAAACAACCCAGATCCAAACAGCTGCATAATTGCATAATTCCATTTAGATGGCATTCTGGAAAAAAATCAAACTGTAGGAATAAAAAAAACAGATCTGTAATTGTCAGGGGTTAAGGACAAAGAAGGGATTTACTATAAACAGGCACCATGAGTAAATTTAATGGATAATGGAACTATTCTGAATTGTGCTGTGGTAGTAGATTCATAACTCTATGCATTCATCAAAACCCAGCAAAATGTATACCACCAAGAGTAAATTTTATTGATTTCAAACTTTAAAAAATAATAACCAAGATGTCAGAGGAAGACAGAATGCAAACTGTCACAAATGAATTTAACTGTATTATATAATATATGCATGTGTGAGCATGTATGTATATGTATACAAATGTAAATACACTCACACAGGTAAACAAAAATATGTATATGATGATGTATTTATGCACATGTGTATCTGCTAGTAGGCATACATACATTTCTTAGCTATGTTCAATGAGACAATCTAGAAGCAGTGACATCCCAGTAGCAATAAGCACACTTAGCATCCAGTTAGTGGCCTCTAAATACTATTCTCCAATAAAAGAAACCAGGGATCTTCAGAGCAACATTGAAGCATTGAAGGAAATCAATGTAGGGGAGATATAGATGATCCGAGAGCACCTTGCATTGCTAGAAAGACAGTTAGTACTCATAACAAAAATAATGTGACATGTGGAAAGGATTCAGGAATCAACCTGAAAGAGATACCTATTACCAAATCTGGAACAATGGGAAAAACAAATAATAATAGTATTTAGTTGAAACCTAAAGAATAGGATAAATATCCATAAATCCACAGTGATATAAATTTAAAAATTGAATACACTAATAAATGAGAAAAAAGGCACAACTAACTCCTCCTTGCAGAAGAATTATAAGTTATAAATGTAAAAAAATTAAAGAAATAGAAATTAGCATTAGAATACCACCATGATAACTGCTTCAGGCAAGATCAATCAATGGATACTTAAATTACTATTTAAAAGTTTAGAAATACAGGATATATTTGTAACCTTAAAGTATCTCCCCAAGATATTTACTAATCACTCTGGTGGTTTTAACAGATATCCAAAATTCTTCCATACTCTTCCTTCTAGGAGATGAAACTTCATTCTCCTTCCCTTAAATATGAACTGAACTTAACTTAGTTACTTGCTTCAAATTAATAAACAGGGGAAAGTAGCAATTTTAAATTGAAAAAATCTGCAAACACCAAGTAAGTAAAAGAAAAATATTAATATCACTTTTAATAAGAAATACTAATAGCATGTACTATCTAAAATGATATAACATCACCTCTGTGATATTCTCCCCCAAATCCGTAACTACAGTCTCAACATAAGAAAACATCAGACAAACACAATTTGAGGGATATCCTACATAACACCTGACCAGTATTCTTCAAAAGTGTCAAGGTCATAAGAGAAGGAAAAACTAAGGAACTGTCTTGTATTGGAAGAGAGGAGATATGGCAAATAAACGCAATGTAGTACCCTGTATAGGATTCTGGAATATAAAATAGTCATTGGTGGAAAAATTGAGGAAACCTGAAGAAAGTCTATGGTTAATTATATTATACAATACTATTTCTCAGTTTTGGTAATTATACCATGATTGAATAATATTATACTGTGATAAATGGTGAAGCATATATGAAATTTTATTTAAATATAAATTAGTTTTAACTTAAACATTCTTATTTAAATATAAAATTAGTTTTAAATAAAAAGTTAAATAGGGCTTGGTATGTAGCTTGGTGGTGGAGCTCTTGTCTACCATGTGCAAGGCCCAGTTTGATACCCAACACTGGGGGAAAAAAGTAAAATAAAAGCACTTAACAACATACAGTGACATTGAAAACACAGAAATATAATATATAATTCAAAAAGACATATCAAACAAATGCAAAGTATAAACCAGCTTACAAGAATACATTATATATATACATATGTGTATGATATTAAATATATTAGAAAGAAATGAGCTGGGCGTGCTGGCACACGCTTGTAATCCCAGCATTTGGGAGGCTGAGTCCGGAGGATCCAGGCTCCCGGCCAGCCTCAGCTACCTAATGAGGCTCTCTGCAGCTTAGTGAGACCCTGTTTCAAAATAAAGAATAAAAAATAGGGTTGTGGGTATAGCTCTCAGGTAGAATGCCCCTGAGTCCCCATTACTGCAAAAAAAAAAAAAAAGAAAAGAAAGTAAGAAATGAGTAAAGTATGGGAATTAAAAGGAATGAAGAAATAAAATTAAAGAGGATTTTTATCAACCAATAGTGGTAATGTTCTATGAAGTGAGGAAAATAATTAACTCAATTATTTGCATATTGTTTTTATTTTATTTATTTATTTATTTATTTATTTATTTATTTATTTATTTATTTTTGCGGTACTGGGGATTGAACTCAGGGGCATTCTACCTCCAAGCTACACCCCCAGCCCTATTGTTTATTCTTTATTTTGAAACCAAATCTCACCAAGTTGCAGAGTGCCTCACTAGGTAGCTGAAGCTGGCCGCGAATCCGGATCCTCTGGTCTCAGCCTCCCGAATGCTGGGATTACAAGTGTGCGCCACCACGCCCGGCCCATGCATATCATTTTTATAACAAGGAGAAAAACTAAGAAGTGAAGATACAAGCATTTGAAAACACATAAGGATATCAAATATCTCAAAACTCAACAGTAAAATAAATAATCTAATTAGAAAATGAGCAAAAGATATGAAGAGATGTTTCATAAAAAACAAATAATCAGCTAGGTGTGGTGGTGCACACTTGTAATCCCAGTAATTGGGAGGCTGAGACCAGAGGGTCTGGGTTTGCGGCCAGCCTCAGATACTTAGTGAGGCCCTCCACAACTTAGTGAGACCCCGTTTCAAACTAAAGAATAAAAAAACAGGGCTGAAGGTGTAGCTCGGAGGTAGAATGCCCCTGGGTTCAATCCCCAGTACTGAAAAAAAAAAAAATCACATAGAAAGATGTTTAGCATCACTAATCATTTGGGAAATGCAAATTAAGATGATGGGGAGATTGCTAAAACCCATTAGAACACCTAAAGTAAAAAACAGTGACAATAACAAATATTGATTTGTTAAGAATGAAATTTTTCCCTTTCTTTTTGCTTTTTCTGTATTTATTTTTCAAATTTGATTTTGAATAGACCTAAAATTGTACATATTCATCATGTGCAACAGGTTATTTTTAGTATATCTACATTATGGGATGGTTAAACTTAGCTAGTTAATATAGGCACTACCTCATATAGTTACATTTTTATGGTGAGAACACAACATTAACTCTGATAGCATTTTTCAGGAATATATTCTCATTAACTATAGTCACCATGCTACGTACTAGATCTCCTGAACTTACTCCTCCCAGCTAACTATAATTTTGTATCCTTTAACTAACATCTCCTCAACCACAGACCAACTGCCTCAGCTTCAGGTAACCACCATTCTACTATTTCCATGAGATCAACTTTTGCAGATTCCACATAGATAGAATGATGTGATATTTATCTTTCAGTCCTGGCTTATTTCATGTAGTATTATATTCTCCAGGTTCATCCATATTGTTGAAAATGACAGGATCTTTTTTTCTTTTCATGACTGAGTAGTATACTGTTGTATTTTCTTTATCCATTGGGTTAATTACACTGGGTTAGTCACTTCAGTTGATTATATATCTTGGCTATTGTGCATAGAGCTACAATAAATGTGGTATTGCAGATATATATATTTATATATTCAACATATTGTTTGCAGTTCATTTGTGTACATATTACAGTAGTGAGACTGGTGGATCATATGGTAGTTCTGTTTTTTTAGTGTGTGTGTGTGTGTGTGTGTGTGTGTGTGTGTGTGTGTGTATGTGTGTGTGTGTGTGTGTGTGTTTACTAGGGATTGAATCTAGGGGCATTCTACCTCCAAACTGCAACCCAGCCCTTTTTATTTTTTTGTTTGGAAACAGGGTCTCACTAGGTTGCTAAGAGTCTCACTATGTTTCTAAGGCTATTCTTAAACCATCAATCCTTCTGTTTCTGTCTCCCAAGTACTGAGATTAAGGCATATGCCACCACACCTGGCTCTATTTTTAATTTTTTAAGAACCTCCATACTTTTGTCTATAAAGGCTATATTTATTGACTAGCTTGATAATCTTTTTAAAAAATAAATATACACTCATCATAACATCCAGCAATCACACTCCTGGGCATTTATCTCCAAGAAATGAAAACTATGTCCACACAAAAACCTTAACACAAGTATTCACATATTATTTGCAATAACCAAAAACTGGAAAAGGCCAAAATGTTCTACTATAGGTGAGTAGTTAAATAAATTATGATACATCCATAAATTGAAATGTTATTCATCAATAAAAAAGGAATAAACTATTGACAAATTAAGAACTTGGATCAATCTTGAGGGTATTATGCTGAGCAACAAAACACAATCTCAAAAATTCAATTGATATTTGATTCCATTTATGTACCATTCTTGAAATAACAAAATTATAGATATGGAGAATAGGTTGGTGGTTTCTAGGGATTAGGAATCTGGGGATGGGCAAAGAAGTAGATATAACTACAAAGAAGTAACATAGGAGCTCTTCATGGTGATAGAATAGTTCTGCATCTTGATTGTAGTAGTCATTATACAAGTCTACACATGTGATAAAACGACAAAGAAATTTATTCATATACTTCATATCAATCCAGTTTCCTGGTCTTGATATTGTGCTGTAACTATGTAAGATGTAACTAATGGGAGAAATTGGCTGAAGGTTAAAAAGAGCCTACCTGTACTATCTTTGCAACTTCCTATACATTGCCAATCACTAAAATGTTTCTATAAAGAAAATGTAGTACATACACACAATGGAAATTTACTCAGCCAAAAAAGAGCAAAGTTAAGTCAAGAGTTACATGTTTTCTCTCATATGTGGAAGCTATAGAAAAAATAGTAAACAAAAGGGACCTCAGATAAATAAGGAAAGAGTCAACTAGACTGGTGGAAGGGGTCTAGGTAAGGGAGTTGGGAAGAGGAAAAAAGAATTGATGAGGGAAATAGTTCAAATAATTCTATGTCCATATATGAGGGTATCACTACCAGACTCACTAAAATGTATGGATATGTTGGGGGGGGGGTCAGAGGGAAACATACCAAATGCTCTGTGAATGTATGTTTGTATCATTTTGAACCTCGCTTTGATTATAATTATCATGTACTAATAAAAAATTAAAAAATTAAAAGAATAGCAAAATATTAAAAACTTTTTCCCATCTAACCTCAAAAAAGCTTCTAAATAAAAAGTTTTTAAAATTCATATAATAAATTCAATACCCTGTACTAATTCTCTTATTCATTGAATTACTTAACTATGTTCTAAAAAGAGTAAGAAGATGTTGGATTTGAAAGGAAATCAACTAATCTAGGAGTTGAAAACTAGAAGTCCATCAGCTAGATCTGGACAACAGACTTGCTTTAAGTAGCACTTTTTTAAAATTCCAGAGTCTTTATAGGGTACATATGAGCTCTAGATACCTATTTCCATTCCTTTATAATTTTATATGTATTCTCTATTCCTTTTAAATTCCTGTCTAATCCTTAAAGGCATTTGAGTTTGCCACCTTGACTACTCTCTGGCAGTAGTGTGTAGCAAAGGTCTGAAGAGGTAAAATGAGATGTTCAAATCCATAATCTTCTAGTTTCTAGCCAGTTTTCTGCCCACTCTTTGGAGTTATTTCACCTCTATTGGCCATGCTCTCATTCTAAGTAAATATATAGATCTACCTTTCACCTGCTTGTTGTCATGTATCTCACATGTCTTCAGTAAGACATCAACCATATCAAGCCTCTTTTAAAAATGGAAATACTTGTCTTTCCCAATTCATAAGGCTTTTAGAATAATCACCTAAGATAAATGTATGTAAAGTTCTATACAAGTGCTAGGGGTATAGCTCAGTGATAGAGCACTTGCCTAGCATGTACAAGGCCCTGAGTTTGATCTCCAGTAACACACACACACACACACACACACACACACACACACACACACACACACACACACACTCCTATACCATTTCTCCTCTGAATCAGCAATTACTCCAATTTGTGATACTGTGTTTGTCCTTATAGGTAGAGAACAGATTCATTAAGATCATCACACTGTAGTAGGTTTTAAAGCTTCTATGCAGGGACTGGTAGCACAAGGAAAGAGAGCAAGTTCAGTGGAAATGGTCTCTTGGAATTTTGGAATCCAGCAGTAGAAAAGGAAGGTCAATGCTAAGAGTAAAAGTAAAGGCAAGAAATCAGCTCTTTGATCCAACTATCTCACTGCTGACCAAGTCAAACTAAAATAACTAAAGTTAGGACTATAGATTTACTTATCCTTAATTTTTCTTCAGCAATAACTTTCAAGTTGGGCATGGTGGTGCCCAACAATCCCAGTACCTGGAGGGTTGAGATGGATCACAAGTTTGAGGCCAGCCTGAGCAACTTAATGAAACTCTTTCTCAAAAAATAAAATTTTAAAAAGGGGTTGAGAGTATAGCTCAATAGTAGAGCACCCTTGAGTCTAATCCTCAGTATGACAAAAAAAAGATTTTCAAGTGTAAATGTCTTCGCCCCTTAAAACCCATATAGTAAATCTAACTGCTATTAACATATTCTTCTACCATTTCTTCTACAATTATATAGGTAAATTACAGACTATATATACACATATCTGTACACATAGACCTTTGTACATATAATTTTCTTTTTCTAAAAAGTGGATCATGCCAATATTGACATTTCTTCAAATTATACATTTCATTTTCAAGTATATCATAGACCTCTTTCCATATGAGCATATAAAATTCTACTGCATTCCTTTAACAGTTGTATATATTTCAACTGAATGAATATACTACATTTATCTAATAATTCCTCTACTAATTCACAGTTATTCCTACTATTTATTCACTCATAATATTATTTCCATAAGTGTTCTAGATTTAGGATTATTAATTTTATACCAATTTATATTCCCACCAGCAGCATCCATTTTTATACATTTTCACCAATAATTTGTCTTCTATATTTGCATTCATTTTGTTCTAATTATAATCTATTTCTATTCTTTACTTATATTTTGTGAAACATAAGTATAGTTTTATGTGTCAAATCTACCATTCCTTTCCATCATTATTTCTAAATTTTATGACTTGAATATTTATACCCCCAAATTAAAAATACTCTTCCACATTTTTATAACATTTCCATAATTAGAAAAGGAGTTCTATTTATATTTTAATCTATCTGGAAATCATTTTTGTGTGTGGTGTAAAGTAGAAAATAAAAGTTGCATAGTCAAACATTCAGCACAACTTACTGAATCTCTTTCCTCATGGATCCAAAATGTCCTATCTTTTTTTTGTAAATTAAATCCCCATACGTATTTTCTCTTTTAGACTCTATGTCACTTATCTTTTCATCTATTCCAGTATTTAAAAAATATTAGCATTACAAAATGTTTCCTAAAAATTTATTGGCTACTCTCACATATTTATTTTTATAAAACCTATAGCAACATATGCATACCCATGTTTATGGCAGCACTATTCACAATAGCCAAACTATGGAACCAATCCAGGTGTCCATTAACAGATAAATGGATAAGAAAATATGGTATATACACACAATGGAATTCTACTCAGCCATGAAGAAGATCAAAATCATGTTATTGCAGGATAGGTGGAACTAGTGAATATTGTGTAAAGTAAGATCAGCCAGTCTCAGAAAGTGAATTGTTGTGTATTTTCTCTCATATGTGGAAATGAGAGAAAATAGGAAACATAAGGGATTTTAGATAAATGTGGAAAAGACTAGCAGAATAGTGGAAAGAATTTAAAGGAGGGAGGTCGGGAAGGGACCTAACTGAAGGTGATGGGAGGGGGGGAGAAGGAAACACCTTAATGCACATGATGTACATTCACAAACAAATCGAAGTCAATCACTAAGCCAAACATGAGAAGAAGGGAGGGGAGAAAGTGGGGTGGAAATTGGGGAAGGGTTAAATAAGTGCTGTGTGCATGTATGCCTCTACCAGCTTGTACTTCATTAAGATGTATGATTATAATACACCAATAAAAAAAAAAGAAAATGAGAATTTAGGAAGGGAATAGTTCAAATAATTCTATGTCAATATATGAAGGCATTACTGTCAACATCACTAACATGTATATGGAGGGAAGAGGGAGTATCAAGGTGGGATGCAAAAGGGAGTACACATGTATTTAATTATTAATTATCAAAGAATCTTCTAAGCACGTATAATTATCTCTGTCCAACCTTTATATATGCACTTCTCTAGGATTCTGGGCAGTTTCAGTGAAAGTGTATGGCATGTACAACACCGGAGACAGGACTGTAGAATCAGAGTGGTGAGATTAAATATAAGATATGCCAGAGGGATTGAACTCAGGGTCGTTCTACCTCCGAGCTATACCCCCAGCCCCATTTTTTATTCTTTATTTTGAAACCAAGTCTCACTAAGTTGCGAGTGCCTCACTAGGTAGCTGAGGCTGGCCGAGAACCCGGATCCTCCAGTCTCAGCCTCCCAAATGCTGGGATTACAAGCGTGCGCCACCACGCCCGGCTCGGTGATGCTCTTCAACTCAACTTTGGGGACAATGGAGACAAAGCACAGAATACCCCCTAAGAGTATATGTTGTCTTTGTTTTATCTATTTTTTCTTTAATTGTCTAAAGGAGAGTGTAGAGCATTCCACCATGGGTGCCTTGGAGCAGCACTGACAGCAAATAGAAACCTTACTTACTTGAGGTGTGTTTATCCACAGAGAATATCACCATTCTGTGGATATGAGTTGTCTGAGATAAAGGACTATTTGGAGAGATTGCCATTCACTTGATAGCTAAACTCATCTTCTTATTACACACCAATAATCAAGTTATTGAGAATGAACATTATATGCTACAAGAAGCAATATTAATAATGAAGAAAATATAAAAGAAACATGTCAAAGTTGCCATTTTTCCAGTAAGTATGCAGTACATAAATATGATGTAAAATAAAGGAAAATATTCTTACATGTAAAAGTGTGATGCTCTTACAGGTACAACTCTTTCTGAAATGAATGCTTTTCTTAACATGAAAATGTGCTTCCCCACCCAAATAAATATTTAATAATAAATAAAAATATTCTATAACTAGTTGGCAAAAGTAATAGGTGGATTAACTATTTATATTTATTTTAGGATGGGAATAATTTGAATGAAATTTACTACACTAAATTTAGATTTATTATATGTCTCACTGCCTCCACTATTATATCGATTGGTGATTTGTTTTAAACTGATCACTGAATGAAAGGCTAATCAGTCTAGTTACTTTTGTTGTTTGTTTGATGAGAGTATTTTCCTTTCATAGCACAATTACTTGAATTAAGATTAATATTCAGAAGGTTTAGGTCTAGTTTTTGCTATCTATATATATGTATGCATATCCATGTCTATATCTACATATCAATAGATAAACAGAGAGGGCAGGAATATGTGGCTGTATCTGTAATCATGCACAAAAAAACAAAATGATAACAGTGGTATTAGTGTTATAGTATTATATAATAATTATTGAGGCTTGGGATGTAGCTCAGTAGTATGCAGCAAGGCCTTGGGTTTGATTTCTAGCACTACACACACACACACACACACACACACACACAAATTTTTTTTAAAAAAATGAGTACACCAAGAGTTGTGTGAATATATTCGTATCACATTGGAGCTCACTATAAAAGTATAAATAAATGAATAAAAGCACCTGTACTATAAATCTAACTTCAACTGAAAAAAAATGGAAGGATATAAAAAATAAATGAACTTTGAGATAAATTTGTCAAATTTCATCCCACCAAAACCCATTTAGATTCAGATTAAAATTATAGTATTAATGATGGGACAATGAAATACTATGTTTCCGTGATACGATGAAAAACGAAGTATACAGCACTTGAGGAGAAATGACAATTTTCCTCTCCAGGAGTATGGTATGGTGCTCTAATTATTTGAGTCTAATTTAATGAGATCCAGTAAAGTTTTATTTTCTTCTTTGTTTAGATTTCATGTTTTTCTGGTTAAATTTATTTCAATTATAGACAAAATTAATTTGAATTATCTAAGCAAGAAAAAATTACATATAAAGTGAACAAAAATTACATATAAAGTGAACAAAAGTCACTTTTCTTCACTACAACACTAAATGCAAAACTATTGCAAATTATAGAATTTAAGATGAAATAATTATGACTACAAAATTTTATAACAAACTTAGTTTTCATTCTTATATGAAGAAAACAGGAAGCTACTCATGACTTTATATAATAATTCATTCAATTATCCACCTTTAAAAATATCTTGAATAAGCTGTCAAAAACAACAGGGTACTGGCACAAAAACAGACACATACATGAGCGGAACAGAATAGAAGAAACAGAAACAAATCCACACCCTTATAGCCAAGTGATTTTTGACAAAGGTGCCCAAAACATATACACTGGAGAAAAGATAGCCTTTTCAACAAATGATGTTGAGAAAACTGGTATTAAACTGGTTGTAGAAAAAATGGAATTAAATTTCTACTTCTCCACACAAGGGTAAACTCAAGATGAATGAAATACCTGGAAATTAGACCAGAGACTTTGAAATTACTAGAGGAAGGCATAGGTCCAACACTCCAAAATATAGGCACAGGTAGAAACCCAACACTCCAAAATATAGGCACAGGTAGAACCCCAAGGCTCAGGAAATTAAAACGAGAATTAATAAATGGTATAGTATTAAACTAAAAAGTTTCTGCTCATCAAAGGAAACCAGCAAGAGTCTAAAGAAAAGCTGGGCAATGCGGTGCATACTCGTAATCCTAATACTTGGGAGGCTGAGATAGGAGGATAGCAGACTCACAGCCAGCCTCAGCAGCTTAATGAGGCCCTCCACAACTTAGTGAGACCCTGTTTCTAAATAAAAAAATAAAATAGGGCTGGGTATGTAGCTCAGAGGTAGAATGTCCCTGGGTTCAATCCCCAGTCTCTCTCTCTCTCTCTCTCTCTCTCTCTCTCTCTCTCTCTCTCTCTCTCTCTCTCTCTCTCTCTCTCTCTTTCTCTCTCTCACACACACACGCACACACACACACACACACACACACACACACACATACACACACACACACAGTCTAAAGAGAGTGCCTATAAAATAGGAGAAAATCTTTGTCAGCTATTCCTCTGATAGAGGACTAATATTTAGAATATACAAAGAAATGGGCAACTGAACGAAAAGAAGAAATACAAGTGGTCAATACATACATGAAAAAATGTACAACATCTTTAGTAATTAGGGAGATGCAAATTAAAACTATGCTGAGGTTCCATCTAATCCCAATTAGAATGGCAGTCATCATGAAGTCAAACAACAACAAATGCTGCCAAGGATGTGGGGAAATAAGGACATTTCTGCACTGTTGGTAGGATTGCAAATTAGTGCCGCCACTATGGAAATCAGTTGCAGATTCCTCAGAAAACTGGGAATGGATCCACCATATGATTCAGCATTACCATTCCTGGGTATCTTTCAAAGGAACTGAAAGAATAATATAGTAATACATGTATATCCATGTTGATAGCAGCATAATTCGTAATAGCCAAATTACACAACCAATCCAGGAATCCATCAAGTGATGAATGAATCACAACATTATGGGATACACACACAATGGAATTCTACTCAGCAACAAAGAATAAAAAAATTATGGCATTTGCAGGAAAATGGACAGACAAGGAGAACACTATATTAAGTGAGATTAGCCAGTCACAGAAAGTAAAGAGTCATATGTTTTCTCCCATATGTGGAAGCTGGAGAGTAATTGAGATTTAAGAAGGACTTTAGATAATAGAGGAAAAACTTCAGTGGAGCAAGGGAGGTAGTTTCAGGGATGTGGGGAGAGGGAGAACTAATGAAGGAAACACTTCCACTGGAATCATGTAAATATGTGAGAATACTAATGCCAAACTCAGTATCTTGTATGCGGAAGGGAGGGAGTGAGGAGTGAGCTGGGGAAAGCCCACTAAGTGCTGTGTATTTGTATGTCAATATCACTGTGAACTCTATTATGATGTGAGACTATAATGCGCCAATAAAAGTATAATAAACAAAATAAAATAAATAAAAGTGATCATGCTAGAATAAAAATATCTTGAATAAATATACCTATAGACTGAAAAAGGAATGAAGTAAATTCAGTAACATCTATCAAGAACTTTAAAACATCAAGACAAGAATTCTGGGTATGCCAGGGTAAAAAGATCAGCAAATATTCTCTCCAAAAAGCAGTTTTAGTGGGTGCAAGGGACATACTAGCCAAGATCTGAACAGAGAGCCTTCAAGTGGAAGAGCAATAGAAGAGTTGGAAAAGCTTACCACACCTCCTTGGCTGACAAGTATGCACAGAAAAGACTAGAAGGAGCCAAGCAGAAATTAAAGGCAGACTTATGAACTTGTTGAACTTTGGATATGCTCTCCAGGCCACATACATATTGATCAACATAAGGTTGGAATTTTATATGCTTGAGAGAACTTGAGCACAATTTCTTCTCAAATCCCTAGTGACCACTAACCTATGCAGGCATCAAGAAGCCCCTAGGAAATCAAAATAAACACGAGAATAACAAAAACCTAATCATAGACATCAAGAGCTATACCCTACAAGGTGGATAGGTTCCTCTACACAGACAAATTATTACAAACAATGAAAAGGCAATTTTTAATCCTAAAGGGGAAAAAACAAAATCTAGACAAAAAAATACATGATCAAAAATATCCAACTTTTAACAACAACAAAAATATGAAACATGCAAATTAACATGGGGGAAATAAGTAGATAAAAAAAAACCCTAACTTTGAGTGGAACTAGATGATATATTTAAGTGGACAAAGACTTAAAAGCTGCTATTACAAGTATGTTCAAAAAATTTTAAATTAGTTTGTTCAGGAAGTTCAAGGAAAATATGAGGACAATAACTCCACAAACAAGAATTTCTAAGTGATAAAAACTATAGAAGTACTAAGTGGAAATCCTAAAGATTTATAAAGTATAACAACTGGAATGAAAAATTCACTAAATGGGATCAATAGTAAGTTAGAGTTGGCAGAAGAAAGAACCAGTGAGCTAGAAGACAGGTCAAGAGAAACTAATATAAAAGAGAGAACAGAGAAACAGATTGAAGAATGAACACAGTTTCAACATCTTGAACTGGTACTTTGTCTTAATAACTGATATGGATTGTACTTTGGTGCCTTAATTCCAATTTCATATGTTATTATTCTTCCTTACATTGGAATATAAAAGTTATAGATTAGTCTTCATTCCAAGAATCCACTGACCAGGTCTTCTATTCAACCATCATTATATGAAACATCTATAAGGAATACTGGAAATTATTGTTTCTCTGGTTCTGGAATTTACTCGTTAGTTCTTCTTTGTAGTTAATCTCTTTAAGTAGTTTCTCTAGTGCTGGTTTGGAAGACATAAATTCTTTGAGTTTCTGTTTGTCATGGAAGGTTTTTATATCCCTGTCAATTTTAAGAGAGAGTTTCGCTGGGTATGAGAATCTTGGCTGCAAGTTATTTTCTTTCAGAGTTTAGAATAACCCAGAGACTAGTTGAATAGATATCATTGGTGGCAATTACTTGGTAATTATTGTAATCATAAATGAGAAATAATTATGTAATTGTCTTTTGGAGGGAATACTGGCCCACATTTTTTGGTAGCACTATTTTCCTCCCATTTCTGATGAAATATTTCCAGAACACCAACCTCCTTTAGAACTCAGCCCTGGCCTTCCATCTGATTTCACAGAAAATATTCCACTGGGATTAATTTTTGAGGACACAAAATAACAAGTCTGAAACTACATAATTTTCTATCACTAAACATCTAGCCAAGATTTAATAGTAATATTTTTTCAAATACTTGAAACAATGTTTTAAAAATTCTTAGCATTAGTTCATGAAGTTTGGAATTTCATGGAAATGATTCTCCTGAAAATGACAACTGCTTATTTATTTTAAGTAGTAATATTATATATTTCTTATTTGATGATATTCACAGTTCTGGGAGGAATTAAGCAAACATGTTTAGCAACATGCTAAGTGAAAAATGGGAAGGGCTGATTCTAAACAAGTAAAACCAATTATCATAAGGTAGACTCTTTAAAAACCAATAAACAGCCGGGCATGGTGATGCATGCTTGTAATCCCAGCATTTGGGAGGCTGAGACCAGAGGATCTGGGTTCATGGCCAGCCTCAGCTACCTACTGAGGCCCTCTACACTTAGTGAGACCTGGTTTCAAAAATAAAGAATAAAAAATAAGTCTGGGGGTATAGCTTGGAGATAGAATGCCCCTGAGTTCAATCCCCAGTACCACAAAAAATAAAAATAAAACGTTCAATTTTCTTCACAAATTTTAAGACCTTAAAATACTCAGAAAATTGGAAGGTGTTTTCTCATCCTCCGTACCTGCTAAGACAGCTACTCCTTTGCAGCTATAGAGAGTTGTGAGTTTTCATTGTAAAAATTCAAGTAGACCTATCATTTTTTTAAGAGTGGAAGAGAGCAAGTCTAGGCTTCTTAAATGTCTTCACAGGTTAAATATTTGCAAAGGTCAAGACTTCAATCAATGTTAGAATATGGGGATTATTTAACTTTCTATCATACAGTATACACAATAAACTGTTTCTCAACCTGATGACTATCTCAGTTTAATAATTCAATTGTTAGCAAACACTTTTTCAGTTACCCAAGGAGCACACTTCTAAAACTTGAATTAATAGCATTTTTAAGAATTTTCATAAAGAGACTAGCAAAGTCTCATTTGAGAAATTGATGTCAAAATGACCCTTAACCCAACCTATGAAGTAGGATTTAAAGTAAGAAAAACAGAAGACAGAAGATGATAAGAGCATTTTATTCTGCTGGGAGTTTGGAAAACCAATTCTAAGATAGAGGGTTCTGAGTTCTTTATTCAGAGACAAGAACATTGATGGGTTTTGAGTCACTGCACTGCTTTTTAGAATAACTAAAACTTTGAAGTTAGGTGAATGATCTAATTAAGTCATCCATTGTTCTGGTGTTTGTTAAAAGGTTGACTGTAGGTGTCTCCTGAGTGGGCAGCTTTCACATTAATATACATTCAGTAGCTATCAAGATTTCTTTGGATTAGACTTAAGTATATTCCAAAATTAGATGGTCAATAAGCAAAGTGGACATGGACTAAGCATAACTTAAAAATAAGTCAAAGAAGGAGGATGAGTGAGATTTCCTAATGGAATTACTATCATATACTATGTATACATATGTGAAAATACCAATGTCAACCTCAGTATTCTGTATTAGGAAGGGGGGAGATACAGAAGTGAGGGGGTACCAAGTTCTGTGTGCATGTATGTCATTGTCAATATGATTTACTTTATGATGTGAGACTATAATGCACCAATAAAATCACTTTTAAAAAACTCTAAACTATAAAAAATAAGATATTCTTGGCAATTTATCTTAAAGTATGTGTTGCTGTTTTCTAGGTTAATATTTCTCTGCTGAGACTGAAATCTCAGGGAAGAATCTGTATCTTCCTGGTCTTCTATAAATATTTTTGTACCTAGAAAATTCCAGGCACATTCAGTAACAATCTGCACCACCTTACTTAAAATAACTAATCAAAAATATAGAATGATAATTATATATTTATAGCAGATATAATGGAAGTTAAAGAAATGAATGCTAAAATTTGAATCAGATATCAAATGAATATTTAGATGCTAACAATCTTACTATTGTCTATTACTATGGAATATATGTGAAATTATAATTCCAGTAGTTTGTCAAATCCCACTCTATAAAGTGAGGATAAATAATATCCCTATAGCTGGGCATGGTGGCACACACCTATAATCCCAATACTTGAGAGTTTTAGGTAGGAGGACTGCAGGTTCAAGACTACCTCAGGAACTTAGCAAGACTCTAAGCAACCTAACAAGACCCTGCTTCAAAACAAAACAAACAAATAAGCAAAAAAAAAAAAAAGAGAGAGAGAGATTGCAATGTAGCCTGGTGATAGAATGCCTCTGGGTTCAATCCCCAGCACCACAAAATAATAATAATAACAATAATAATACCCTTACACATTTGCACAAGAATGCAGGCACATGATTTTTTGAATAATCATGCACGATTGACATATGTTAAAGTCCCCAACATAGTTCTACTTTACATAAGCATATGAACATTTCTGTAGTCTAAATTTGTTGACAATGAGCCAACTCCAACTTACAAGTAAGTTGTTTTATTTATTTTTTATTGGAATAATTAGTGCATTGTAAGCATACATCTTTGTTAGGTAAAAATTGATAACAGCATATGTGCACACGTTTCTCATTTGACCCCTTCACCAATTTGCACCCTGCCCCCTCACCCTCCGTGCCTCTCAAGTTCAGTTTAGTGAGTGACCGTGATATAATTGTGTAAGTACATCATGTGCATTAGGGTGTACCCCCCTCATCCATACCCTTTAGTTAAATCAATTTTTTTGCTTATTGAGGTTCTCTCCTTTTTCATCTGGAGACCCTCTTATGCCCCATCTTCTCCCTAGCATTCGCATATTAGGGAGAAAATATGCTTCTTCTCTCTTTGTGACTGGCTAATCTCACTTAACATAATGTTTTCCAGTTGCATCCATTTCCCTGCAAATAACATGATTTTGTTCTTCTTTATGGCTGAGTAAAATTCCTTTGTGTACATATCCCATAGTGTTGTAATCCATTCATCTGTCGATGGACATCTTGGCTGCTTCCATAGTTTGGCTATTGTAAACTGTGCAGCTATAAACATAGATACACATGCATCGATCTGATAGTTTGGTTTCCATTCTTTTGGGTAGATGCCTAGAAGTGGTATTCCTGGATCACATGATAGGTTCATTCCCATTCATCTCAGGATCCTCCATACTGTTTTACAAAGTGGTTGCATTAGTTTGCAATCCCATCAACAATGTATTAGGGTTCCCACTTTTTCACACCCTCACCAGCAGATGTTGTTGTTTGTGTTTTTTATGATTGCCATTCTGATTGTAGTGAGGTGAAATCTCAAGGTAGTTTTGATTTGCATCTCTCTGATTGCTAATAAAGTGGAACATTTCCTTATACATTTATTGGCCATTTGTATTTTCTCTTTTGTGAAGTGTCTATTTAGATTCTTTGCCCATTTTTGATTGGCTTGTTTTCTTAGCTGTGATTTTCTTGAGTTCTTTGTATATCCTAAATATTTGACCTCTAGCAAAAGAGTAACTGACAAAAATCTTCTGCCACTCTGTAGGATCTTTGTTGAGGTTACTGATAGTTTACTTTGCTGTGCAGAAGCTCTTCAGTTTGCTGTGCAGAAGCTCTTCAGTTGCTTGTGCTTTTGGGGTCTTGTTGAGAAAGTTTTTACCTGTGCCTATGTGTTCAAGTGTTGGTCCTATGCCCTCTTCAAGTAGCTGCAAGGTCTCTGGGCTAACTTCCAGATCATTGATTCACCTTGAGTTGAGTCTTGTGCAGGGTGAGAAAATGGGGTTTATTTCCATTTTCCTGCATATGGTTAACCAGTTTTGCCAACACCATTTGTTAAAGAGGCTATCTTTTTTACAGTGTATATTTTGGGCTCTTTGTCAAAAATCAGTTGACTGTAAGCCTGTGGGTCTGTTTCTGAGTCTTCTATTCTGCTCCATTGGTCTATGTGTCTGTTTTTGTGCCAATACTATGCTGTTTTTATTACTGTGGCTTTTAGTAGAGTTTGAAGTCAGGTATTGTGATAACCTCCTGCATGGTTTTTATTGCTAAGAACTACTTTGGCTATCCTGGTAGGCTTTTTGTTTCTCCAGATGAATTTAAGAACTGATTTTTCTATGTCTGTGAGGAGGGACGTTGGTAATTTCATGGGTATTGCATTGAATCTGTAGATCAGTTTTGGGAGGATGGCCATTTTGATGATATTTATTCTGCCTATCCAAGAGCATGGTAGATTCTGCCATCTTCTAAGGTCTTCATCGATTTCTTTTTTCAACTTTTTATAGTTTTCCTTATAGACGTCTTTTACCTCCTTGGTTAGGTTGAACCCTAAGTATTTTATTTTGGGGGGTGTTATTGTGAGTGGAATTGTTTTCTGGATTTCTTTTTCGGTGGATTTATGGTTGGCATACAGAAAAGCTTCTGATTTTTTAAGATTGATTTTGTATCCAGACACTTTGCTGAATTTGTTGATCAGTTCTATAAGTTTTTTGGTTGAGTTTGATGGGTCTTCTAAGTATAGTATCATGTCATCTGCAAAAAGGGATAGTTTTAGTTCTTCTTTCTCTATTTTTACCCCTTTGATTTCCTTCTCTTGCCTTATTGTTCTGGCTAGAGTCTCAAGTAATATATTGAACAGAAGAGGTGATAATGGACATCCTTGTCTTGTTCCTGTTCTTAGTGGACACTCTTGCAGTTTCTCTCCATTTAATATGATGTTGGCTGTGGGCCTATTGTATATTGCCTTTATGATGATAAGGTACCTTCCTTCTATTCCGATTCTCTGAAGTGTTTTTAGCTTGAATGGGTGTTGGATCTTGTCAAATGCCTTTTCACCATCAATTGAGATGATCATGTGATTTTTGTCTTTGATTCTGTTTATGTGGTGAATTACATGGATTGTTTTTCATATGTTGAACCAGCCTTGCATCCCTGGGATGAACCCTACATGATGTATAATTTTCTTGATGTGGTTTTGAATGCGCATTGCTAGTATCTTGTTTAACAGTTTTGCATCTAAGTTCATCAATGATATAGGCCTATAATTTTCTTTTCTTGAGCTGTCTTTATTTGGCTTTGGTATTAATGTGATGTTGGCTTCATAGAATGTGTTTGGGAGGGTCCTGTTTCTTTCTATTTCACAGAATAGCTTGAGGAGTATTGGGATTAGCTCTTCTATAAATGTTTTATAAAATTCACTAGGAAAACCATCTGGCCCTGGGCTTTTGTTTGATAGTAAATTCTTTATTGCTGTTTATATCTCTTTGATTGTTATTGGTCGATTTAAGTTTTCTATATCTTCTTGACACAATTTAGGGAGGTTATATGTGTCTAGAAATTTGTCAATTTCTTCTAGATTTTCCATTTATAGTATTTCAAAAGAGGTTCTGAGTACCCTCTGTAATTCCATACTGTCTGTGGTAATATCCCCTTTTTCATCTCTTATTTTGGTAATTTGGGTTGATATTCTCTTTCTTTGGTTAGGTTGGTCAATGGTTTATCTAGCTTGTTTATTTTTTCAAGAAACCAGCCTTTGGTTTTGTTGATTTACTGTATTTTTTAATTCTCTATTTCATTAATTTCTGCTCTTATTTTCATGATATCCTGTCTTCTACTGTCTTTGGGGTTAGACTGTTCTTGTTTTTCAAGGGCTTTGAGCTGTGTCATTAGGTTATTTAATGTTGATTTTCTGTTCTTCTTATGTGGACACTCAGTGCTATAAATTTTTCTCTTAGTACTGCCTTCAAGGTGTCCCAGAGGTTTTGATATATTGTGTCTTTGTTTTCATTGGTTTCTAGGAATTTTTTAATTTCTCCTCTTACTTCTTCTATGACCCAATCTTCATTCAGCAATGTGGTGCTCAGTCTCCATTTGCTTACTCGGTTACTTTGGGTCTTCTTGGAGTTTATTTCTAGTGTCATTCCACTGTGGTCTGAAAAGATGCAGGGAATTATATTACATTTTTTTAATTTGCCAGTGCTTGCTTTGTGGCCAGAATGTGGTCTATTTTGGAGAAGGTTCCATGTGCAGCTGAAAAAAATGTGAATTCAGTTGTAGGTGGGTGAAAGAGTCTATATGTATCTAATAGGTCCATTTGGTTTATGGTATTCTTTAGGTCTGAGGCATCTGTACTGACCTTTTGTTTAGAAGAATGATCTAGAGATGTAAGAGGAGTATTGAAGTCTCCTAGTATTAGTGTATTGGGATCTATGTGTGTCTTTATATCATACAAAGTTTGTTTTATGAAAGTGGCTGCACCTATGTTTGCAGCATAGATCTTGATAATTGCTATTTCCTCTTACTGGATTGTTCCTTTTACTAGTAAAAAATAATCTGCTTTGTCTCTTCTGATAAGCATAGGCTTGAAGTCTAATTTATCTGATATCATGATTGCTACTCCTGCTTGTCTTTGAGTTCCACTGGCATGGATTACCTTACTCCAGCCTTCACCTTTAGTTTACGGGAATCTTTGCTTGTAAGATGTGTTTCTTGCAGGCAGCATATAGATGGATTCTGGGTTTTGATCCATTTTGCCACCTTGTGTCTTTTTATTGGGGAGTTGAGACCATTTGTATTCAGTGTGATTATTGAGAGATGATTTTTAATTCCTAACATTTTGAGTTTTGACTTCTGTTTTCGGTGGTGTTTATTCTTCTTTGCTTAGTTGTTTGTTTTCTGGAAATTATTGTTTCTCTGGTTCTGATGTTTACTCGTGAGTTCTTCTTTGTAGTTAATCTCCTTAAGTAGTTACTCTAGTGCTGGTTTGGAAAACATAAATTCTTTCAGTTTTTGTTTGTCATGGAAGGTTTTTATATCCACGTCAATTTTAAAAGAGAGTTTTGCTGGGTAAGAGAATCTTGTCTGCAAGTTATTTTCTTGTAGAGTTTGGAATATTTTACTCCAGCCTCTCCTGGCTTTCATGACTTGATTTGGGAGGTCCGGAGTGATTCTAATTGGTTTGCCTCTAAATGTCATGTGGTCTGTTACTTTTGTTGCCTTTAAAATTCTCTCCTTAGCCTCTGCATTAGTCAACTTGATTATTATGTGGTGTGGTGAACTTCTTCTTTGGTCATGTCTTGAGGGAGTTCTGTATGTTTCCTGTACCTTTTGTCAACTTCTCTTTCTATATTTGGAAAATTCTCTGATATTACTTCTTTGAAGAGATTGTTTATTCCAAAAGTTTCAACTTCTAATCCCTCTTCTATGCCTATTATTCTTAGGTTAGCTCTTTTAAAATTGGCCCAGATCTCTTCGATGTCCAACTCATACTGTCATATTTTTTTTTCTAAATTATGTACTACAGATTCATTTTTGGTATGGTCATCTTCTAAGAGTGATATTCTATTTTCCCTGTGATCTAATCTGCTGTTTATAGTTTATATTGATGCCTTCCTTTTGGTTATTTCATCTTTAACTTCCTTCAGTGCTTCTCTTTGGTTCCTTTTCAGGTCATCGAATTCTTTATTAGTTCCTTTATTTCTTCCTTTATTTCTTTCCAGCTCTCCCTACATTCTTTCTGAAAACTCTGTATTGTTTCTCGTATTAAAGCTCTGAATTTTTCTTCTGGTAATCTCTGCTATTCTGGGTTGGTGAGATCTGTTATTAAGGGGTTGTGGTAGCTCATTGTTTCTTTGTTATTTTTCCTTCCCATGGATCCCTTGTTCTTAAATTTATATCTTTGCTGGTCTTGCAATTTTCTCATCCAATCTCTGCAGTGGGGGTTTAGAGGTGTCTGATGGTATATACAGGGACAGGTTGTGGTCAGTGATAAAGGTTGGGTGAGAGGTCACAGTGATGAATGTAGGAATAGGGTAAAGAAGAGGGTATGTTCCAGCGATATAAGAGGTTGAGTGTGTTGAGGTGATATATTGTAAATATTAGAGATGGTAGATATGTCGGGAGATTCTGGTAGACAATATAGAGTTTTGAGCGTGGTAGTATGAGATGATCTTGATATAAGACAGGAAAAAAAGAAAAAGAAAAGAGAGGAGGTAAAGTGTTGAATAGAGGAATATAGGGTGGGGGGAGCTTGTAAAAGGGATAAGGAGGAGATTCAACAAGCTAAGCAAGTAATAACAAAGCAAGCAATCATCTAAAAAAAACATAAGTAAGATATAGGAGGATCCAAGATGGCGACTGAGTGAACCGTCTTTTCACAAACGCGGAGATTTGGATCTAAATTTACCATAAAAAGATCTTTTCAACAGAAGGAAAAAAGCGAAATTTGAAACACAAACAAACAAAGAAGTTCAAGAAAGCAGAGCGGGGACAAGAAAAGTCGCCACCGGCAGCTATCTGCGCTCCACGCTCCGCG
>PVLC010014076.1:0-39903 GCA_004027655.1 Graphiurus murinus | reverse complement strand
ATGTGCCATAAGGGCTTAAGGTCTCAGTTTGTATTAGGATAAATAATTAGGTGGATTATATATAACCCAAAGTGGCTGGACTTTCCTCCGGATTTGGAAATGTTGAGCAAGATTGTTTCCCCACTAGGTGGTCTGGTTATCTTGTAGGTTTCAGTTTACATCAATGTCTCTGGCAGTCAGGTGGTTGATAGGGTGAATGGGCCAGAGAACCATGGTCCAATCAAATGCTACCTCCTAGCTTCACAAGGTTAATGGTCTGTCTATCCTTTACACCCCTTTGTCAGGCTCAGGGTACATCATGAGTTGTCTATAAGCCAGCCACTCTATATTCCAATAGGAATATTTCATTTTTTTCTCTGTATTCATAAATTTTGATCTCACCTTCATTTTTTAGAAATTTACAAAACAAAAATCCCTAATAACTCCAACTAGAGATTTTGCTCCAGCTCTAAACTTGGACCAAAATTCAGCAATTCATAATATAATTTGAAGAACTTTAAATTTAGATTAGCATTTCAGAGAACT
The DNA here is from genome assembly GCA_004027655.1 of Graphiurus murinus. Classification (NCBI taxonomy): domain Eukaryota; kingdom Metazoa; phylum Chordata; class Mammalia; order Rodentia; family Gliridae; genus Graphiurus; species Graphiurus murinus. The sequence continues at coordinate 39,378 of PVLC010014076.1, read as the reverse complement.
TTTATAAATATAAAATTAAACAAATTGTTATAAACTCAGATACAACGAGTTAATAACATCTGTAAACTGAGATATTTATACAGTTGAGTCACAGGCACACCACAATTTTGAGCATATGACTCAGACCTCACATCTTATATACAGTTAGTTTTTAAATGTTAGGGCATTATGCCAAGGGTAAGCCCAAAGTTTACATAATTGAGGTTTTTGTAGGGACCTCAGGCTTGCTCAATTGAGATTTTAGTCCTGAGTTTAAACTGCTGTCTGACCATGTCCATCAGGTTTGGAAAGACATATTTGTACTCCAGTTTCTTATTGTACTTAGAATAAACCAAGTTCCTATGATGACTTATAAGGTTCTTAATGTCAAGCCCCTCCCTCCCTCTTCAGCTTCATTCCTCTCTCACTCTTCTCCCATTGCTCATGTACTTCATGTGTGCTGGCCTTCAGTCAGCTCTTGGGACACAAGATCTTCACACCCCCCACCCCCAAGCCTGCAACCCCCATCTACTTGTTTATGTTTGTTCTCTCACTGGAATGCATACTTTGTAAAGGGCAGAGATCACTTTCAGAATAATCACCATTGTATCTCAAAAGAACTAGTGCAACATCTGGCAGCAAGTAGCTATTTGATAAATATTTGTCAAATGGATGAATCAAGGAGATCAGTAGAATTGGTTGTATGGTATGATCCAGAGTTGAGGCTGAATTTATGGAATGGAGCTGACAGAAGAAAAGATGAAGATAATGTGAGGATAGCTGCAGAAATAAATCTTGGACTGCAATTTCAGATATGCAAGGATTAACATATACATTTAAATGAAATCAATTTAGCTCCAATTTTGAGAATTCCACCTTCCCAGGTTGGTGAACAATATAATCTGTTATTCTTGGGGTTTCAATAGTTTTATGCAAGTCACTGAGTCATTTGTCTACTCTGGGTGTTCACCAACTCTATTCACACAGTTCCTTTGGGTCTGGGTCCCATGATGCTCACAGATTTCTTTTAAGACATGATAAATCCTTAGGAGAGGTGTTTATGGGCCTATGAATGTAGACACGTGAGGCAATTCTTATTGTCTGGAGTTTTGTTTTCTGCTGTATGTTGTGTTGCTACCAGAAATACAGGAGCTTGGCTTCCCAAGTATGGGCCTTATAGAATTTTCTCTATGCTTCTACATACATGGGATTCTACTTTCATATGCTACTTCTCAAAAGCAGTCTTATGCTTCCATTGTTTTTTAGGAATTCAAGTATTACCCAATTTAGGAGGTATATATGACCCCTCACACACATACACTTCACCATTCAGATAAAAAGTTTGACTATCTTTTTGACAATATGAAGAATGGAAAAAGCAGGATGAATGAATGTAATATTTCATAAATTTATTCTGCCAATAGAAATTAAGTGTTGACTAGAACAGAAGCAGAGAGTATAATTTTGATCATGTCACTCTTATGTTTAACAAATTATAATGGGTTCCTTTTGCTCTTAGTATAATGACCAAAGTGCCTTAATATGGCCCACAGAGATCCTGGCTGCCTCTCCAGCCTCTTCATGAACCATGGTTCCTCTTATTTGCTCTACTAGAGTCGCACTAGTATTTTTTATGGAAAAGAAAATGCTCTCATTTAACACAAGGTTTTTGTGCATTTGTGGGTTCTTCTTTACCTGCTTCCCTCCCACTCATTCTTCTAATTGCAGTTCTGCTGGCATTTTCTAAGGAAACCTCTTCTGCCAGCTACTGTAGACATTCAAAGCACCATGTACCTTTACTTCATGGTACTTGTACATGATGGTCACCTTATCTCAAAAAAATGAAATGCCACTTCACTTTTCAGGTTAGCAAAATCCTATAATTTGACAATACACTATTGAGTATATGGACATTTATTTTTAAGTACTGCTAGTGGGGGAGGCACTAATAAACCCTCCACGGAGTTGGCAATATCTACCAAAATTTTATATACACACATACCTTTTGACCCAGACAGCCCAATTCTGGAATTGAGCCTACAAATGTGCACATCATAGAATGACATATTTATAAATATTCATTATAGTATTTTTGTAATAAAAATACTGAAAAAAAACCATTCACCAATGGAGGCTGGTTTAATGCATTGGGATATACCCATTCACTGGCATACTATGCAGCTATAAAAAGTGAAGAAGCTTTAGCTGGAAAGATTTCCTATTTTTTACTAAGTGAAAAAAGTGAGAGGTAAAAACTGTCATAAAAACTTATGGTATGCTACCTTTCCTATTAAAAAAGGAAACTAAACTATATTATGATGTGAGACTACAATGCACCAATTAATGCGTGTTAAAAATAAAAAAAGATAAAGTACAAAAAACACATATGTATGTATTTAGTTTGTGTTTATGAGCATTAGGAAATTCTGGAAAGATATACAAGGAACTAGTGACAATGATTATCTGTATTTGAGGAAAAGGACAGAAACTGGGAAGATGAGGAGCAGGACAGGATATAATAATACAAAGAAATGAAAATACTTAATGATGTTCCTTCTATTGATTATATTATGTATAATTATAAATGAGGTATAGCTTTAAAATTATTGAAGCAAAATTCATTAAAAAAACTTATTTGTATAATTTATCTCCTTGTGAAATAGAGGATATAAGGGAGGTTGCTTAAGCAAAGTTAGGTGGGTAATCATTACTTTAACAACTGTTTTTACGATATTCACTGAAGTAACATCTCTGTATTCTTTTCATATATTCTTTCTCAAAATCAAACTGGACAAGTATTACATAATGTTTCTTTTTGAAGAATTGCAGGTGTTAATCTTTACTGTCAAACGGCTTTTTTAAAAAGCCGTTTTTTAGCAACAGATACAGGGATGTTGTTTTACAAATTTAAAACTCTCAAGATGGTGTTTCCAATTAATAATGAAGTTAACTAAATCTTGAAACAACACAAGAAAATTCTTCAAAGTATTTCTGTGCTTAGCCAATCACTGTATCTATATGAAATATGAGCAATAAATAATTATCAATGTACAAGTTAAAAAAAAACAAAAACCAAAGGGTTATCCCCTCTAAAAATACCTAAAGTTATTAGTCCTTAAAGAATCTGTGTTGAAGTGTAAATATAATAAGGGCATTAAGTGAAGTCTAAGTGATGTTCTCCATTACAGTTGTGGTACTTGTAAAACAGGCTCTGAACCCATCTTGAATCAATTATTTTCCAACAAGAAAAATGATAATCAAAGAACTTAAACTACTAATATAGTTCCCTTGATGAAATTAATCCTTTCATTAATAATACTTGGATCCTCCCAGGTTCAAAGCCAGCCTTTCAGCAACTTAGTGAGACCCTGTTTCCAAATAAAAAATAAATTGGGAGCCAGGCGTGGTGGCACACACTTGTAATCCCAGTTCTTGGGAGGCTGAAACTGGAGGATCTGGGTTTGCGGCCAGCCTCAGCTACTTAGTGAGGCCCTCCGCAATATAGTGAGACCCTGTTTGAAAATAAAGAATAAAAAAATAGGGCTGGGGGTGTAGCTCAGAGGTAGGATGCCCATGGGTTCAACACCCAGTACCAAAAAAACAAAAAACAAAAACAAAACGTCGGTTGTATTTTCAAATCAGCGTATAATAGCATCTAATGCTTAGATCACAATTTGATTGTTTTTGATTTTATAGTTAATCCTATAAGCAGATTTTAAGGAGGCACTAAGTAATCTTTCTTTTTTTTTCTTTTCTCTCTCTCTCTCTTTTTTTTTTTTTTTTTGTGTGTGTGTGTGTGTGTGTGTGTGGTATCGGGGGATGGATCACAGGGGCATTCTGCCTCTGAGCTACATCCACAGCTCTATTTTATGTTTTATTTGGAAACAGTGTCTCACTAAGTTGCTGAAGCTTTGAACCTGTGATTCTTCTGTTTCGGACTCACAAATTCTGGGATTACAGTCATTTGCCACCACACTTGGCTCTACGTAATCTTTACTAGCAAATTATCCATTTCTCTTATTGAAGTCTTAGACATTTAGTTAGCAAATTGACTCTTTTGATTTTCTGGTTTAAAATGTGTAAGGTTAGTGTAGGATAGATGAATTTATTAGCTTTTGAATATATTTAAATTGTGTACTATTAATAATTTACATTTCTTTAGAAGAAACATGCAGGTCTTCAATGCATGTGTATCTATGTTTATAGCTGCACAATTCACGATTTCCAAAATATGGAATCAGTCAAGATGTCCATCAACAGATGAATGAATTACAAAACTATGGGATATGTACACAATGGAATTTTACTCAGCCATAAAGAAGAACAAAATCATGTTATGTGCAGGGAAATGGATGGAACTGGAAAACATTATGTTAAGTGAGATTAGTCAGTCACAAAAAGTAAGAGATCATATGCTCTCCCTAATATGCGGAAGCTAGGGAGAAAGTGGGACATAAGAAGGACTCCAGATGAAGAAGGAGAAACCTTCGATGAACAAATAAGGTGACTTAACTGAAGGTGATGGGGGGGCACCCTAATGCACATGATGTACTTTCACAAACATATCAAAGTCAATCATTAAACTGAACTTGAGAAAGAGGGAGGACAAGGGAGTGGGGTGGGAATTAGGGAAGGGTTAAATGAGAGATGTGTGCATGTATGCCTTTATCAGCTTGTACCTAACAAAGATGTATGATTACAATGCACCAATTAAAAAAATAAAATTAAAAGAAGAAGAAGAAATATGCAGGTCTCAGGAATTCTAATCATGTTCATTACTATTGCCTCCAAAACTAGTGGAGTATAATTCAGAACACAAGAGCATAATATGTTCTTTCCTCCTCTAGTCTTCCTTTTAGAGAAATGATAGAATGTTTTGAGCCATCTTGCTTTCAACAGATACAACTATAGAAAAGTCCACTTTCCTCTGCTTCAAAAACTTAGCACTTTCAACATTTCATGAATAAAAGGTAACTGATATGTTCAAAATATTCTGTTCTTTGATTCCATTCCATAAAAGCAGGGAAATCACAAAAGATAACACAATTGAATGGACTTCATTTCCTCTTTTCTATTTGGTCTACATGCACCACCTGGTGGTAAAGCAGTGCATTTTAAGTGCAGCAGAATGTGTGTGTGTGTGTGTGTGTGTGTGTGTGTGTGTGTGTGTGTGTGTGTTATAAATTTAGACTGATGATACAATTATTTCACACCAAATATCTAATTGAACACTACCATATATACACTAAGACAGGAAGTAAAGAGAATAACTCATTTTCAAAGTAAAATAGCTTTCTCTTATTTACATTAGTTATAGATTTTATAATTCTATTCCTAAATTGATATGTTTAATTGTGCTAACGTTCTTTTTTTTTTTTTTTTTTGCGGTACTGGGGATTGAACTCAGGGCCGTCTACCCTCGAGCTATATCCCCAGCCCTACTTTTTATTCTTTATTTTGAAACCGAGTCTCACTAAGTTGCGGAGTGCCTCACTAGGTAGCTGAGGCTGGCCGCGAACCCGGATCCTCCTCTCAGTCTCAGCCTCCAGAATGCTGGGATTACAAGTGTGCACCACCACACCCGGCTGCTAACGTTCTTAATGTGGCAAAAATTAAACACTGATAACTAAGGTAAAACTTTTTTTACTATTAATTTTGAAGAATAATAATCTTTAAAATTAGATGTCTCTTCCTTATATTAGCCATTAGAATAAGTCACAGGACACAGAATTTTAAGGTTACAAAGCACTGTAAGATCATTTATACTAATATATTAATTTTACAAATATAGCAGCAGCTGAGACTCAGTAATATCAAGTGACTTGCCCAAAGTCATGCTGGTTATTGGTAGCACAAGTCTAATAAGAAATAATGTCTTCTCACTTTAAGCCAAGGAATATAGAAATTATACTTATATGCAATGATGAATTATCTCAGTGTGAAAAGATATATCCTTAACCTTTTGAGACACTAGAATGTCAGTTCATACATACTAGTTTTGTTCTAACATTTGAGCACAAAGGAGTAACTGAAGAAATGCATGCATCATAAAGCTATGGAAAAGATTTTCTAACTATTAAAATCAGTCATATGTATATGTTTATATTTACATATACATATGTGTATGTCTAAGGAAATATTTTCCAAAGTCTGTGCAATTGCTATCTTGTAAAGAAGGTCTAAAAATTCCCTTTCTCCTTCTAACTGCTTTTCAGAATCAGAGATCTGTTTCCACTAGTTGATACCCACTTGTAGATTTAAGCATAAACCATGTTCATAGCTCCCTCTCATGACCACTGAGTATTGTACAAGCTTCCTTTTATTCTCGCTGTTGTATTCACTAACAGCTCACTGGTTAAGTTTTAATTGCTTCCAATGAGGTCAGCAAAGGTATTTATCGAAAAGCCCTGAATAAAAGGCTCCACACACACACACACACACACACACACACACAGGCACACACGCGCTCACATACAGAGAGAAAATCCTTTTGCCTGTTGATTTATGGAAACAATTATGATTCTGCTGGAGAATTTCTCAGCTGAGAAATAGTTTGTAGCTACAGTAGAGAGGCTCAAGTTGCACAAGGCAGACAACAGACATGGAATTCTTGTGTATCCAGCTGTTATAAACAGAACAAGTAAGTTACTGTTATTTGTCTTTAAAAACAATGCTGAATGTTTTCTAAAACTTTATCTCTTTCTCTGGTTATGGTATGGAAGGGAAATGTAAAGTTAACAAATTTGGGGGTCATGTAAATATATATAGTAATTATGCTGTAGAACTTACATAAAGTTGAAATTCTCCAGAGCAACCCTAACATTAAACTGGAAAAATGTGGGCAGTTCAGGAGAAAATAATTGATTAACCACAAACGTAAAAGAATATAATGAAGAAACAGAGGGAAAGCATTTATATTTTGTTAATAGTAATTGCTAAACTTGATTTATATCAATAGTTCTAACTGCACGATGTCTCTTACAAAACAGCAGCTGGAATGAATGGTATAATCATATTCCGATTTGTTTCTATTAGTGCTTAACTTTTCTGAATGTACATTTAGAGTGGTAAAGATGTTGACATCCTCCGTAAAAGCTGTTTTAAATGTACCTTCAAAGTATAAACTACACTGTATACCTTTTACCCACTAAGATTTATACATACTTTTTTTTTTTATCTTTCTCTCTCTTCCCTTCCCCAGTCTTAATCTCTCATTGCAAACAGAAGTCAAGTAGCAAACATCACTGCAGCAACTGTGCTTATTACAACCTATTTTTATAAGGATATATCAACAGAGAGTCACGTAAGGAGGATCCTCTATCAGAAACCAAAAGGAGAAGGGTAACAATTTGGAAAGAGCCACTACTCTTTCTTAAATAAACCTACAATTCACAGATAGGAAGAGGTCAATGACCTAGCAGTAACAATCAACTCAAGATTTAATTTTCATTATGTTATTCATGAACACCTGGAGCACTACACTATAATGCACAAATGGATACTGACATGGATCCTGCCAACTTTGCTCTACAGATCATGCTTTCACATTATCTGTCTAGTGGGCACTATATCGTTAGCTTGCAATGACATGACTCCAGAGCAAATGGCTACAAACGTGAACTGTTCCAGTCCTGAGCGACATACAAGAAGTTATGATTACATGGAAGGAGGGGATATAAGAGTGAGAAGACTTTTCTGTCGAACACAATGGTATCTGAGGATTGATAAACGAGGCAAAGTAAGAGGGACCCAAGAGATGAAGAACAATTACAGTAAGTAATGTCCTTTATTTAAACCATTGTTTGCATCTCTTAATCTGTTCAAGTATCAATTTTCACATGACATGCTTTCTCAGTTTCCTTTTTAATGAAAAATTAAATGCAATATCACCTCATTTCTCTAGCAATTCTGTGACTTGTGTTCCTAAAAATATCTTTTGGAACATGGCAAATTTACTAATATTATAGTTGGAACTGATAACCCAAGCTAACTAGAAAATATATACTACATGTCCTAAGCCTGCGATGCTCTTAAGTTAAGCAAAATGTAAATGATATTATTTGCACGGAAATGTGATTTTTTTTTCTAGCAAAACTCATTAGGACCTATCATACAGTTTGCAGTAAATGCTTACCAAAAGTATTAGTCACTAGTTTGAGGGATAGAGAATTTGTTTATTTTTAGCTTCCTTAGAATGTTTCCATGATGCAAAATACTTAATCTGTGTTCAAATGCATTCTTTTGTTCAGTTGTATATAGTTATAAAATAGAAGGGTATCCTCATGCATTCATATCATAATGAATCAATCTAAGATTACTTACTTATCTACCTAGGTAGAAAAATAGATCCTTTCTAATGTTTTCTTTAACTAAATCTTCTATGTTATATAAGTTCTATGTTGCTTTAAGAGAAGCATGAAGGTGAGAATATAAAAGTCTGTCAGAAGAGATGTTATTTCCCTGATTTTTAACTGAAAAGCCTACATTTCCCCCAAGAACCAGTTATTTTTTCATGTTAAAATATCAGGGCTGGATTTTTCATTTAATGGTTATGATTAATAACCAATTTAAATGATATTCAGCTTAATGGTGTAAGATATACACTTCAATATTTACCCTAAGAACTTAAAATCCCTAGGAGAAAACAAGCTTTGTGTGTATTATTACCACTTGGGTAATGTTAATGTGATATTTTAAATGTGTTAAAATCAAGTGAAAAAGAACATATGGGGATGGTGGTGTAACCATGTGCCTAGCACAGTGATGACAGTCTTACAGTATTTACTTAATACATTTGCTATTTGTTTATTGAACATCTTTTGGGCTTCTAAATGGATCAACCAACAAATGAGCATGTGGGAGAATTATGCTTTAAATATGAAAATGAGAAGATCTTTGTAGCCATAATTGATACAGAATATGAAGTCCATTTTGATGGACTGTTAACAGTTGTGGTTTTATTATTATTGCTATTAATTGTTCTAGAAGATTGCTCTGATTAGACTCGAGTTTAGTTAAGAAAATGACTGGAGCAAATTTGATGGATATCCATTTCTATGTGAGCAACAGAATTTGGTTTATAATCAGTTTATTTAAAAATTACTAAGAGTTATCCATGGATAATGGAATTTGGAAGTTATGACTTCCATGCATCCAATCCATATCTGTGAATGACTTTGGGATAATTCCTTAGTTTTCTAATTTTAATCTATAAAATCATAGGTTATGTTCTCTAACATGCTTTCTAGTTCTTATAGTCGGTTATATCCTAAACCCTAAGTATATTACATAAATGTGGATATACCTAAGTACCCATGGTATAATTGTCATCCATAATGAATGAGATGAAAGTGAATATTATCTCAATGACAAGAGGTGCTGCCAGAACTAAGTTCAAATTGTAGTAATAAGGTTATCAAACATAAAGTGCAGATTTCTTCTATATACTTACTACTTCCTTGTGAATGCTCTTACCAAATAATGAAAAAGTTAAAAATTAGATGTAAAACTTGCTGAAAATGAATAATATGTATGATTATTTGGGATTGAAAATATTTACAACTGGAATATATTCACATTGTAAATTTTATTTAGATAATGTTAAAATATCTTAAAACCATGAGACCCAAGTAGTTGTGCACATATACTGAAATTATTTTATAGTTTGAAACACAATTTAGTGTTAACATTAAGTCCCCATAAAGCCATTTTGGTAAATCGCATTTCTCCTCTAACAATAATTCTATCATTAAAAGAAAGAAAAAGAGAAAGTCATCCTGTATCATTATGAATTAGAATATCACAATATCATAGTACTAAAAAGACATTATATATATTATGTAAGTAATTTCACTTTTATGTTTCATTCATATATATATATATAATACTTTTTTATGGTAAATTCTCCTGGAAGGAGAAACTTTCATCAGAATCCTTTAAGTAAACCACAAAATTGTTATCAAGTTGTGCTACTATCTTATTGATAAAAGGAGCCAGTAAGTTTCTCCAAAGTCAAAGAGGCTAAGGCACTTTTGTCCATAGAAAATCCTAAGGTACAGAAGGAAATATTTTAAGGAAGAGTACATGGAGACTAATTTGTTAGAAAAAAATGTTTTTGTGTGCTACAGGGGATCAAACTCAGGAGTATTTTACCTCTTAGCTACATCCCTAGACCTATTTTATTCTTTTATTTTGAAAAAGGGTCTCACTAAGTTGTGGAGGGCCTAAGTAGCTGAGGCTGATCACGAATTTGAGATCCTCCTGTCTCAGCCTCCCAAGTACTGGGATTATAGGTTTGCACCACCACACCTGACTTTAGAAGAAAAGTATAATCATTTTCTATTACTTAAGAGGCAGCCTTATTCACTCAAAGAGTGAATGCCCCTAATAGACATGCAAATTGACAAGAATGAAGTTGAAACTATTATATTAAGAAAGCCAGGTACAAAGAAAACACCTAGCAGAATTTGTTTAAAATAATCAAAAAGGATGAGAAATTTGAAATTTCAAAATAAGAAGTTTGTTTATGGGCTTCAATAATTAAATGAATCAACAAGTGAAAAAAGATGCTTCTTTCTTATTTGCACTAAAATGAGAATTAAACACCAATAAGAAGCATATTTAAAATGAGAGTTAAAGGCATTTGGATTGCCTACTAGATTCAAATGTAGCAAAACAGTAATGATCAGAATTAAACTCTGAATTTCATTTTCAATGTTTTGATAACAACATTTTTAACAGATTGTTGAATTTCTTGGGAGGTCATTTGGATGGTATAGATTTTAATGTCTTAGAGACGACTCAGTTCATTCACAAGGTTTTTCTTTGAATGAAAGGGAAGATGACTTAACGATGTTAATGGATGTAGAGGACTACTTATGTCAACAGTGGAAGCACAGTTCTTGTATGGGATTTTCTTTCTTTCTTTTTTTTTTTTTTGTAGTGCTGGGGATTGAACCCAGGGCCTTGCATATGCCAGGCAAGCACTCTAATACTGAGCTACATCTCTAGTCTCTGGGAATGTGATTTATAAGACAGTGGTAAATGTGGATTGGCATTAGCAGGAAGGCTCAAAAACATGGGTGTGCAATCCTTCCAGAATATGTTGGGATGGGATAGTTGAGTGGAGGTTCCCACCTGCCCTCCAGGAGATTAATGGGAAGGTGGACATCATTATTCATGTTAATCTTTAGAGAATTTGAAAAATGACTTAAGCCACTGTGGATTGTAAAGCTCTCGCTTATTTCAGTCTTACCTTAATGATAGCGTTGACTTGTGAAATACTTTAAATTTAGGTTAGAATGAATACATTGCAGAAAGAGTGCACCAAGGAACTCAACAGAAATGAGACTTATATTTGCAGACATATAAGCAAGAGCTAGCTATGTAGATGGAGGAATTCATGAGAGTTCAAGAGAGGCTGAACCATATTTCTGACTCCTGAGGGGAGAGAGACTGTTAGCAGAGAACCCGTCCTAAGAAGACTGCACACTACTCTTAGCCAAGGGGGCAGAAAACCTCTCCTCTCTACTTGTTCTTTCAGGTGGTTCCACATTGATCCTTAGAGTAGATTTCTAAGTGATGACATTGGAACCCAATCTGAGCTAATAATAAGGATAATTAAAGCATAAAATGTTCCTCCAAAATGCACATTCAAAATGAAATAAATATTCATGTTCTCTACAGAAGGACAGCATTGATAACAAGATAAAGGGACTGGAAGTGAACATGGTTCAGTACTTCCACTTCTGTTGTCAGGGCTCTTCTCTTGGAGACAAGAGGGTGAATGTAGATAATTACTGGACCAGGCATCCCATCAGCAGACAGAGGCAATCACTCCACACCTGACAAAAATAACATTGCTGTTAAGTTGGGAACTGAGGTGCCGAGTGAGAGATGGCAGCAGTGTGCTGGGTACCTGACAACTGCCCTGAAAGACAGATGTGGAACAGAGAACTCAACCTATCCAGATAATTTTCTTGCTTTTAGTATCCAATTACCAAAAAGTTGTCTCTCCCCCAAACAGTTAATATCACTCATTCCTTTTAAACATAAATTCTTATCACAAACCACCGATCCAAGAGAAAGTATGCCTCCCTTGGTTATCACTGAGAATTGTTGGTTCCATAGCAAGAAAAGGGTTAGCCATTCTGAAAATCAGCCAATGATTTGGCAATATTCTCTCTTGGATTGTTAGACTGTGATAGGATATGGCCTAACAATTGGCAAAAAGCAAATAAACACAGCATTGTTGGATTTTACTTTGGCTACAAACCCTTTAGCGAATCAATTGTCAACAATTCTTTGGATAGGCTCCTACTCAACAATAATTGCTGCTAGTAGCTGTCAAATATACACATCATCTCTGAATATGCAAAGAGTAAATTTGCTTCTGTTTCAAACTGTTCTTAGCCAATTATCTAAAAGAGTAATAACTCACATTATCAAAATAAAAAGCAATATAAAAATAATCCCTACCTTTAAAAATAAAGAACATATCTATGTAGCTCTATGAAATATGTGTATTAAACAAAAATCCTAGAAAATATTGACAAGGTAGAATTCTATAGAACAGGTGAACTTAAGTAACTTGTCAAGGCTTTAAATTAAGAAGAATGAATAAATTGCTGGGAAGCAGATTTGTAAATATTAGCTTTCTTTGGAACTCTAATACTAAGGATTTTTTTCAGGTTATAATCTTCCTCTTGTGCCTGGCACATAGTAAATGCCAATAGTTTCATTTATTGCCACAGGTGCCTCTCTTGAATCTTAATCTGAACTGAACATTTCTATGTCACCATCATTTCTACTGTCAGCCCAAGCACCCGATAGTGTGTTTTCCTTGTGACTCAGTTGTATAACGCTTCAGACTATAGTTTTAGAGCATGCAGAGGCCCAAGTAAATTGGACAGGATTCAAGAAGCCAGCTTTTAGATATATGAGCGGAGCTTCCTGTGTTAGATTTTGCTATTTCTCAAAATGGCAAAATACTATAATCAGCTGAAGACCTTTAAAAAAGTATTGATGCCAATATTTTTACTCACAAAGGATCCTATCAAATTAATTGGGGGTAGAGTCTGGCCAGCAGGAATTTTCAGAATTCCCTGGATAATTCTGACATGCTGCCAAAACTGAGAACTACTGGGCTAATGACATCACATTGAATTATAGGGGAAAGGATAGCTCAATTAAATCAGAATCTCATGAAGGTAGGGAGGATCCGGGAATCAGTATAAAGTTCTTTTGTGATTCAAATGTGGAACTGAGGTTGTAAATCACTGCTTAAAGGGAACAAGAATTATAATTCAGCCTGGACCCACTTTGGTCTCCTGGGAATATTCTGGAATCCTTAGAGGGCTTAAGAGTCTTGCACCCTGAAGGATTTTGGAATCTCTGAATTATGCACTGAGAGAGTTCTTCTGGGTTCTTCTAACCTCTCTGACAAATTAGTGACTTCAACATTTGGTGAACTGGCCTAGAAATGCATGTGCTGACAGCTCTGTAGCTACTTTATAAGAAGGTTGCTTTAGTGAATGATTTAGCTGAAGGAAGCACTAGGTCCTGTGCCAAACTCCCACAATGACAGGCATATCTGCATCTCTTCTGACCCTTTCAAGTGACAGTGTTGCAGGGCACCTGAAGTACAGGCATCAGTGCCAGCTTACTGGGCACTTAAGTGAGCCACTTCTGACTCTGAACCCAGACACCAAGTTTAAAGACAGAGACTTAAGTAGGTAACCTGACACAGAAAACCCAGTGGGGAGAGGACCACAAATCTAGAAGGTCTATACAGATTAGTTGAAAAAGATATGAAGCTAGAGGTATATTCTCTTTGTAAGGTGTAAGTGATGCAGAATATGAAGGCAAAGTTTTATTTTCTTTTGTATCAACTTTTGGAGACACAATAACCTCCCTAATATCACTATTTGAATACAACTCTTTTCCATATTTAAGTTTCACAAATGGCATGTGGAAGAAAACAGGGGATTGTGTCTACTTAAGTAATAGGGAAAGAGAAAGAAACAAAACTGTTTTTAAATAAAATTAGGCTTCAATAGCATCTCCTCCCTTTTTCAAACCATATTCAACCTTCCTATCTCACAAATAGGGTGAAAATGAAAATCTTCTGCCTTTCACATCGTTTGAAAAGCCATATAAAGTAGTTACCAAATACACAACTCTTTCTTGACCAAGTTTCACATCTACATTTGAGATTATATCTAGACTCAAGTAGATAAGCCATATCAAATTCATTAACAAAGAAAATACCATTTAAGTTCCTTAGCTATGTGTATAAAGGGGTTGGTTACAGTGGGGAAGGAGAGATAAGAATTATCCAATATCTATGCTAAGATAAAAGCCTGTCTTTTAGGCAGAAACATTATTCTTAGAGGGAAAAAGTCTGATGTATATTGGGGAGGATTGGCTCTGGAGATTCTCCAGTTGTTCCAGTCAACTTTTTTACTGGAGTGGTCAGGAGCTGTTAGCTGGTGTGCATCTAAGAATAATAGAAGGGAAATATCTTTGTGAAGAGGAGGTAAAAGAGCAAACCAGGAAAAAAAAAAAGATTTTACATAAAAATTAAAGGATTTTAATTTCTCCATACATTTAAAGTGAAATATAAAGGGTTTTCATAAAATACAACTCTACTAACTTTTTTGATACATTGGACTGACAAGATAGTATAGGGAGGATTTCTGAGATCAAAACAAAACCAAACCACTAAAACACTATAGGTTAGCTTTAATTAGAAACTATAGTAATAGTGTATAAATGATTTGAAATGATAATAGACTATAACAGTAATGAAAAAAGAGGGTTTGAATCTATTAGTTAATTTTGTACCTGAAACTGTAATTATCTTTGGTTATTTATTAGAATGATTCTGAAACTGAGTTTATTTTTATGATTAATGTAATGTAAGATAAATCAGGCACATTTCAACAACATTAAATATATTTTTATGTTCTATTGTAATGTTTTCCATTTTAACTATTTCCATTTTTTGCTCTATTGTAATATCTCCTATTTTATCTTTCTATTTGAGTTTTAAATATAATTGTGGATAATTTTGAGAAAATGATATGAGATGAAACTAAGAGTCAAGTCAGTCTAAGTATCTTTATTTAGGCAGTATTTCTAAACTTAAGATATTAATGATGACCTTTAAGATATTAATGGTGTTTCCTGAAGCGCAGTTTCTGTGATCAGCTGATTGGGAAATATTAGATTAAATAAAGTTGAAAAGGTCTTTTATAGCAGAATATCTCTGACTCTATACTACACTAATGTGAATTGCAAAACTCCAGAAAAAGAGTACTTATGATTTTTGAAATTGCTTAACAACAGAACACTCCTTCTGCCCCTAAGCCCACTCTCAACTCCTATTTGGGTAGAACATTTACATTTCGCTAAATTGCAATTTGAGAGCTAATGTCTTAGATCTATCTTTGGTGTAGTTAAGAGCTAAACAAAGCTGGCACTCAGTTGTTTGCTCCTAATACAAAGGCTGTAAAAACTGACTTGGACCAATATTTTGAGAATGACTTGAATGGAGCAGTTATGCCAAAGTCAGTAGCTTGAATATGAGTTTGAACTGTTAGGGTGGTATTTTAGGCATGGATACTGGGCTGAAAAATCAGAGATTTGCAGTGGGGTTTAAGCATAATTCAAAATTCGTAGTTCTGAGCTGCTGTATGGGACCATTCTCTTAATATGAAATGATGCCAAATAGCTATTATTTGGGCAATTTATAAACGAACCCGAAACAGTTCCTATATAGTAACCTACAAATGTTTCAAGATTCCAACATGATTAAAAAATTCTTATCATAACCACCCAAAACAATGAACTTTGTCTTCCTTTTCAAAAAAGCACTTTGAGCCAAAATTGTAGTCATTTCAATTATATTGATAAAGAACAAGTTTCATTTACTGGCAAAAAAAAAAAAAAGCTATGTAGAAATTTAACATAATCTGATGGGAGGACTGTAAATTTTTATTTCAACATCTTTTGAGAAATCCACTCATTTGATATTTTAAATTGAGGCAGAGCTAGTAATGCTCATATTCTTTTTGGCTCCCCAGTTGCTTTACTATCCTTACAGAGCATAACTGCCTTGCCTATGGTTCTTTCTGACGGCATTGGCACTGCCACTAGAATGTAATTTCTCAATGTTAGAGCATGTAGCACTTAGCACAGTGGAAGAGGAGGAAGAAGACAATGGTTCATAATTAATACATTTTTACTTTAAATAATCATACATTTAAAATTCAGTAAAAGTAGGAACTATGTTGCTAAATTATTATGAAATCTAATGTGGATAAAAATAAAAACATTCCTCACTTCCCTTTTATTTTCTATTACTAAAAATTATTGACCTTCAGATCCATTCTGATTTAATGTCTTTCTGGATAATTTCAAAGGACTAATAGAAAAGTTGTCTTATGGTAGAGGCCAACTATATAAGCAGGCACAGGTACCATTGGTGACAATGGACGGGTGACTGGCAGGCAAGGTGAAGATCAATCCTAGGAGAATTGTGTTGCTCCTCAACATCGATTTACATTACCTGTCAACTAATTCCTGTATATCAAAACTATGTGCAAAAAAACAAAACAAAACAAAAAAAACTTACAGAGAATTTAAGAATTAAAGAGCTATACCAGTAGAAAACAAGCAGTGGACTGATAATTTTTAGGTAGGAATTCCTGTAACCCTAGTAGCCTTGGGAGGCTGAGACAGGAGGATCACAGGTCACGCCCAGCCTCAGCATTTACTGAGGCCCTTTGCAACTTAGTGAGACCCTGCTTCAAACTAAAATATAAAGTAGGGCTGGAGTGTAGCTAAGAGGCATAATGCCCCTGGGTTCAGACTGATTCTGGATTTGGTGATCAGCTTTGAAGGGAGGAATGGTCATATATATGGAGGGAGAACTGTAAGAAGTGGAAAGTTGGTGGCTCCATTCTCAATTTGTTTTAAGGCCAGCAGCCTGCTATTCAGGAGAGTTTTTTGTTGTCTCATGGTGTCTCTAGTTATACTTCTGACCATAGGCCTGGTTGGTCTGGTTCATATTGAGGTAGCTTTCATGGGGAGGTCACCAGAGGGCAGAGGATAATTTTCCTCCTTTGTTAGCATGAATAATAAAGACATCATAAAAAACTTCAAAAGATTGATGACCTTTTGTTTTCATTCTTTTGCTAATTCAACAAATAGTCATTGAGATCTCCCTTTGCCAGATGGAGGATACAGAAGTGAATAAATCTACAGTCCATGTTTTTAGAGGATTAATAGTTTAATTGGAGGACAGGAAAGAAGTACATGTCAGAGGGGGTAAGTTTAGAGTACATAGAGGGTTGCCTAAACCAACATAAAAGGTAAAGGAGAGATGTATTATCATAAGAGGAAATACTTCTTATAGATGATTGTTAATAGATGTGAGGTTTGGAAATGGAAAGTGATTTATCATCTTTCCAAGTATCAATGTTGAGCTCACTAAAATAAAACTTTATTTGTTTTGTATTTCGAAGCTATAAGAACATTTGTTTTTAATCAATTTTAAGACTCTGGTATAATGATTAAAAATGTAACTATTTCCAATTAAACTAATTCTCTAAAAACACAGACTGGGGATTTCCTTTCTACTATCTGCTCTGTGTGGTCAAGGGAAGTATCAATGACTATTGTTGAATTAATAAGAGAGTGAAAAAAAGAGGTCACCAATCTTTTAGTTTTACATGATGTCTTTCCTTTAAAGAATAAATTTTTGAAGGCATAATTCAAGTTCTGCTAATTGGAATAATATTGCCATTTTTCTGGATAATTGCATATTTTTTTCTATTTTTATTGGCTTTTCAATCTTTAGGGTTAACCTGCTTAAGTCAGTTGTTCACAAATAATCACTGTAAAAGATACATTATAATTATGGAGATTTTTTTCCTGTGTTAGTTCCAAAGAAGTGAGAAAAATAGTTTTTCAGGCTTATGGTTAGCATTTAAGGAAAAATTATGGAGGCTATCTGCTGCATTCTTTAATATAGG
Source organism: Graphiurus murinus (assembly GCA_004027655.1). Classification (NCBI taxonomy): domain Eukaryota; kingdom Metazoa; phylum Chordata; class Mammalia; order Rodentia; family Gliridae; genus Graphiurus; species Graphiurus murinus. The sequence continues at coordinate 21,361 of PVLC010014076.1, read as the reverse complement.
ACACATTTTACTATCATAAGTGTTAGATCACCTTTCTCAGATATGTAACCAGAGTCATCAGTAGCCAAGTAGTTGTCCATAGCTTTACTCCCTCTCTAATTCATGAATCTGGAAAAGAATGAAGTACTTTCCCACTCAGATAAGGCTATTGAGATGTCTGTTTCTGAGAAATTAGGCTCACCTTCTTCTTGTACAAATAATGTACTATATATAAAATAATGTTGGATTTTTAATAGACACAAAGATGTGCTTTCAGATTTGGAAAGATTCTGGACAAATTTGATCTTCAAATATTCTCTTGTGTCTTTAAATTGATCAAATATTGAATAATAATATGTCCAAAAGGAGATAAGCATAAATCAATCTCTCTCTCTCTGTCTCTCTCTGTCTCTCTCTGTCTCTCTGTCTCTCTGTCTCTCTCTCTCTCTCTCTCTCTCTCTCTCTCTATATATATATATATATATATATATATATATATATGATTGTTAAGCTGTACTTTAACATTTATGATGTTTTAAAGTACAATTTGTCAGGTATTCACAATAATATTGCCACTAAAATTACTTCACTGTGTAGAAATAAATTTTGTTACTGTTGTCATAAATATTCTCATTTAGTATATCCAAAATTGTACAAGTAACACTTTTATTGGGTGACTAAATAAAAGTATATAGCTAAAATGTTAATTCTTTAAAACCATGCCAATATTAAAACTGGCATGGAATATTTTATTCCATTATAGTTTTTTCTGAAAATATCTTCTGCTATAAGCTTGCAATCGTTATTATCTCATTTCACAGAAGGAAAGAAGACCCTCAGAACATTGGCCAGTTTAACAAGTTTGCCAGTACATAACTTCCTTCCTTCTTGTACTAGGGATTGAATCCAGAGGCATTCTATCTCCGAGCTATATCCTCAACCCTATTTTATTATTATTTCTTTGAAACAAGGTCTCACTAGGTTGCTGAGAGTCTTGCTAAATTGCAGCAGCTGGTCTTGAGCCTGTAATCCTCCTGTCTCAGCCTCCCAAGTACTGATTACAGGTGTGCACCACCACACTTGGCTTATTTTTATTTTTATGCTGTTAGGTTTTGTGTGTGTGTGTGTGTGTGTGTGTGTGTGTGTGTGTGTGTGGTACTGGGTACTGTTTTTGAAACAGGGTCTCACTAGGTTGCTGAGAGCCTCACTAAGTTTCTGAGGCTGTCCTTGAACTTGTGATCCTCCTGTCTCAGCTTCCCAAGTATGGGGATCACACGCACATTCCACCATCCCCAGATTAGTTCTTTTTAATAAATATCCTTTTATTGATACATTGTAATTCTACACCATGATGAGTTTCAGAGTGATGGAAACATACATGCACACAGCACTTGGTATGTTTCCCTCCGGATCCCATCTTGCTCCCTGCCCCTCCCTATACATATTATTAATATTGGTAATGATAGCTTCGTATATGTGCATCACATTATTTGAATTGTTTCTTTCATCAGGTATCCTTTTTCCCCTCCCACCAATCCCTTTCCACTCTTCTACTGGTCTCTCTCTTCATTTATCTGAAGTCCCTTTTGTTTCCTATTTTCTCTCTAATCCATATAGGAGAGAAAACATAGAACCCTTTACTTTCTGACACTGGCTGATCTCACTTAGCATACTATTCTCTAGTTCCATCCATTTTCCTGCAAATGACATAATTTTGTTCTTCTTTATGGCTGAGTAAAAACTCCATTGTGTGTATATATCACAGTTTCATAATCTATTCATCCATTGAAGGGCATCTAGGCTGGTTACTTAATTTGATTATTGTGAAATGTGCTACTATAAACATGAATATGCATGTGTCACTATACTATTCTGACTTCAGTTCCTTTGGAAAAATACTTAGGAGTGGATAACTGGGTCATATAGTGGTTCTATTCCCAATCTTCTGAGGAACTTCCACACTGATCTCCATAGCAGCTATACAGATTTGCAATCCCACCAATGATATATAAGAGTTCCTATTTTCCCACATCCTAGCCAGCATTTACTATTGTTTGAATTCTTGCTGATTGCCATTCTAACCAGAGTTAAGTGGAATCTCAGTTTTGATTTGCATTTCCCAGGTTGCTTATGATGGTGAATATTTTTCATATATATATTGATCATTTGTATTTCTTCTTTTGAGAAGTATTCTATTCTAGTTTTGAAATTATACAGTCTATTTTGGTGTTAAGTTTGTAAGTTTTTTAATGTAGTCCAGATATTAGTCCTTTATAGAGAAGTAGCTGGCAAAAGTTTTCCCCCATTCTGTAGGCTCTCTTTATGCTATTGATTGTTTCCTTTGCTGTGCAGAACTTTTTAAATCTGATGCCATTCTATTTATTGATCTGATCCTTAATTTTATTTCCTGAGCTTTAGGAGTCTTATTAAGGAAGTCTCTGCTACTGCCTATATATTGGAGAGTTGGTCCTATGTTTTCTTCTAGTATTTGCAAAGTTTCTGCCCTAATTTCTAGGTCCTTAACTCATTTTGAGTTGACCTTTGTGCAGGATGAGAGATAGGGTTCTAGTTTCATTCTTCTACATATGAGTATCCAGTTTTTCCCAAAATCATTTTTTGAAAAGGCTGTCTTTTCTCCAGACGCTAAAGAAAAAAGAGCAGAGAAAAGGGACTTCATGATAATAAGGACTGAGGCCAGTAGAATAGTGGAAGGGAGGGAAGAGGAAGGGCAGGAGGCTTGAAGGAAACAGACCAAATAATATGTCCATATATGAAGGTATTACCAGCAACATTACTAGCATGTACAGGGAAGGAGGAGGGGGATAGTGGGATGGGTTAGGAGGGAACCTCGACAAGAGATGTCTGCATATGAGTGTATCAATTTGAATCTCACTATGATGTATAATTATATTGTACCAATAAAATTATAAAAAAGTAATTAATAAAAATAATAAGTCCTATTTCGCTTCCTATTTAGGTATCCACTTTATTTTTATTTTATTTATTTATTTAGTTAGTTAGTTATTTTTGCGGTACCGGGGATTGAACTCAGGGGCATTCTACTGCCGAGCTATACCCCCAGCCCTATTTTTTATTCTTTATTTTGAAACTGAGTCTCACTAAGTTGCGGAGTGCCTCACTAGGTAGCTGAGGCTGGCCATGAACCCGGATCCTCCGGTCTCAGCCTCCCAAATGCTGGGATTACAAGCGTGCGCCACCACATCCGGCTATTTTATTTATTTATTTATTTATTTATTTATTTATTTATTTATTTATTTGTTTATTTATTTATTTATTTTTGCGGTACTGGGGATTGAACTCAGGGGCATTCTATCTCCGAGCTATACCCCCAGCCCTATTATTTATTCTTTATTTTGAAACAGGGTCTCATTAAGTTGTGGAGTGTCTCACTAAGTAGCTGAGGCTGGCTACCAACCAGGATCCACCAGTCTCAGCCTCCCAAATGCGCCAAGTGTGCGCCACCACGCCCCGGCAGGTATCCACTTTAATTAAGAGAGATTGGTGTTTAAAATTTGGTGATGATTCAATAGATTAAATTAAAAAATCGTGTGCAATGATTGTTTCTGGAAATATTTATGTGGCTAGTTAATTTACAAAGAGGAGGTAATGGATAGGAGGTCTGATGAATTCACTCTGATTAACATCATATATTATAAACAAGAAGTTCATATACAGAATACTGCTTTAAATGTTCCAGTTACTTATAACTAAGACATTTTTTTTTTTTTTTTTTTTTTTTTTTGCGGTACTGGGGATTGAACTCAGAGGCATTCTACCTCCGAGCTATACCCCGAGCCCTATTTTTTTTATTCTTTATTTTGAAACCGGGTCTCACTAAGTTGCGGAGTGCCTCACTTAGGTAGCTGAGGCTGGCCGCGAACCCGGATCCTCCGGTCTCAGCTTCCCGAATGCTGGGATTACAAGCGTGCGCCACCACGCCCGGCTAACTAAGACATTTTGAAGAAGAAAAAGTGGGGCATTTTTAAGTAATATCTTTGCCCCAATGAAAACACAGGTCATAATTATTTTTTTCAGATAACAACAAAAATTACTATGACAAGGGGGTTTTCTGTGTGCTTGGAACTGTGCTACAACTTTATATACACTATCTAATTTAATCTTCACCGAGCCCATGAGAGTTTGGCAGATTTATGCTCATTGTGCAGATGGGGAAACACTGATTCACAGAGTTAAGCAACTTGCTCTAGGTTACATAGCTGGCACTTGTGAGGGTTGGGATGTCACCCCGAGTTTTAGTTGTCACCACATGAATCACTACACTGTCACTGGTGTTATTGAAGCAACACATAATAATCTTTACCCTGCAGCGGGATAATTTGCATCTGAAGAAGTATAAACAGATAAAAATTTCTTCTCTGTGTAATGACCTAATGAGTACTTGGCATTATCCTCTTCTATTAAATAAAATGCTTCACTCCAATTTTCCCTGTATAAAACGTCTCCATCTGTCTTCCCCCGAGTTGGCGTAGCAACCTTCAGTTTATTTTGCTTACAAATTGCCAAAGATGCTATAAAAATTATTTTGGTTATATTTTAAACACATTTCTGAAATTTATTAAATATTTATACTTATGTCCATTACTAAATGTCTGTAAAATTATCATAAAATGTATACATATATATGATTTAATTTCAGAGAATAAATCAGCCAATTGTAGGAGTACAATCCAGCACCACCCTAAAGGGCACTAAATCCAAATGGAACAAACACAAAAACAAATGAAATAAACAGTAGAGAGTTTGTTCTAACCAGCACTTCTGAGGGATAAGTTAAATAGTTTACTGGCAAATTGGCTCTTTCTTTTGTCCATGATTATTATTTTCTCAATTTATTTCTAATCCTCTTAGGACTCTGCCCAATAAAAAAAATAGAAGCAAAAGAAAGGGAATAAAAATGAACAGTGAATGCAAAGTCAATGTGTCTGGAATTTTATTTTAAGATTTTTTAAATGCAATTCTGGGTAAATAACATTATTTGTTTCTCAATTTTTTCCCCTGAAAACTAGACATATGTGTATTTGTGATCTGCTTGATCGTAGGTTCTTTCATATCTTAAAAAATATCTTAGAAGAGTCAGGCGTGGGGGCTCATGCTTGTAATCCCAGTATTTGGGAGGCTGAGATAGGAGGATTGCAGGTTTGTGGCCAACCTCAGCTACTTAGTGAGGCACTCTGAAACTTAGTGAGACCATGTTTAAAAATAAAGAATGAAAAATAGAGCTGGAGATGTACTTGGAGGTAGAATGCCCTTGGGTTCAATCTCTAGTACTACAGAAAAAAAAAATCTTTATATATCTTAGAAGGGTTGTACTCTGAAAGTTACAGTGGCTCTTTCCAGTAATTAGAATAATATTTGCTGCAATATTTATTGAGTAATTATTTTGCTACGTACTGTGGAGGTATAGATACATAGGGTAAAGCCTCACTATTGGCAAACTTTTAGCCCATTCAGAATACCAACACCAAAGAGTAAAAAAAAAAAAAATTAGTGCTGGAGATTGAACCCAGGCACATTCTCTACCCCTGAGCTACACTCCCAGACCTTTTTACTTTTTATTTTGAAACAGGGTCTGGGTCATGCTAAGTTGCCAAGGCTGGTCTCTATCCTGAGATCTTCCTGTCTCAGCCTCCCAAGTACTGTGGTTATAGGCATGTACCACCAGGCCTGACCTAAATAACCAATTTTAATGGAATGTACTAAGTACTATGAAAAAGATATATATTCAGAGTATTAGGGAACCACAGTGGAAGGCAGTTAATGCTAATGGAATCTGTGAGAGACAAGATAGATAATTAAAGGTCATGACATTTGAAGCACACCTCAAAGAGCTGGTAGGAATGAATTACTTAGAGAAGTGGTTGGGGATGGGGAAGGAAATCAGAAGAAAAGGAATCCCTTCCTGGTAAATAGTACATGAGGAAAAGCTGAGTGACATGTTGGTAGGTATGCGTGGGAATTAGTGCTTCAGAAAGTAGGAAGAGACGAGACTGCAGCGAAGTCTCATATCTTAAAAAGTTGTATTTAATTTTAGGAAACATGAATTTTACCTTATTTGGGTAATTAGGAGCTACTGAAAAAGAATAATAGAGTGATAATCAAAAGGTTGTTATCATTATTCACAAAAATAGTATCTGTTAATAATGCTCCAAATTATTTTGTTAAAAAGTATAACCTCTTGTCTTACCAAAGTTTTTTACCAGACCTACCCACAAGTAGCAAAATCATCCACGTTAATGAATATCTATTAATTTTCTCCCCTTACTCTTTGGCAAAAAGACTTTTAAATGGACTAGGTTGTTGTTGGCTTTTTTTTTTTTTTTTCTTGGTACTGGGGATTGAACTCTGGGACTTTCTACCTCTGAGCTATACCCCCAGCCCTATTTTTTATTCTTTATTTTGAAACAGGGTCTCACTAAGTTTTGGAGTGCCTCACTAGGTAGCAGAGGCTGGCCGCAAACCTGCAATCCTCCTGTCTCAGCCTCCCAAATGCTGGGATTACAAGCATGAGCCCCCACGCCCAGCTGACTAGATTGTTAATTGGAAAATAGAAAAGGCAGAAAAAGTAGGCTTGAACAATATATCAATGATTTCTCAGTTTTAGTTTATCAAACCAATAGTGCTCTTTTAGTATAAATATTAATATATTTTATTTATCACTGAAGAGTAGATTGAATTGATAGGAGCAAGAAAGGCAGTATGAGGACACAGAAATACTGTCTTGGGCTTTGATCTTTTTTTCTTCCAGTAATTAGTTGAATGGCCTTAGGCAAATAGTACTTAATCATCCTCGGCCACAGCTTTTAAAATACAAAATTAAAGGGATTAGATCATATTGCTTGAATAGATTTCTTTTTTTTTTTAATTTTTTTTGCGGTACTGGGGATTGAACTCAGGGGCATTCTACCTCCAAGCTATACCCCAAGCCCTATTTTTTATTCTTTATTTTGAAACCGGGTCTCACTAAGTTGCAGAGTGCCTCACTAGGTAGCTGAGGCTGGCCGCGAACCCAGATCCTCCGGTCTCAGCCTCCCGAATGCTGGGATTACAAGCGTGCGCCACCACGCCCGGCTGCTTGAATAGATTTCAATGATAAAATGTTACCAATAGTTCTGAGAGAGAAAAGGATGGAGGGATAGAGAAATATAAATCTATTGTTATATAACAAATCACCCCAAATTTAGCAACTTAGAACAATATTTACTGCATCATAGTTTCAGAGGAGTCAATAATTTGGGATTAGTTTAGCTAAATAGTCTGGTGTGGGTCTTTCAGGAGGTTGCAGTCAAGCTGTCAGCTAGAATTTAAGTTTTCTCAAGAATTGACTGGGGATGAGGTATCTACTTCTAAGATCTCTCCTTACGGTTTTTGGTGGGCCTCAGTTCCTAGCAGGCTGTTGGCCATGTAGCATTGCATCTTTCCACAAGGTTCCTGAGTGTCATAACCTGTCAGATGGCCTCCCCAAAACTGAGAGAAGGAGAGAGAGAGAGAGAGAGAGAGAGAGAGAGAGAGAGAGAGAGAGAGAGAGACTTGACAATGGAAGCTGCAAGCTGCAATGTGATGCACCATCATTTCTGCTTTATATTATTGGTCACATAGACAAATCCTAATTAAATGGAAGCAGGTTACACAGAGTATGAATTCTGAACTAAGTAGTGGGGATCTTTGGGGACCAAACCAGAGGCTGGCTACTAAATACAATTTCAGTACAAAGTAAGTAGTCATGTTGGGAATCAAAGTATACATAAAGTTAAGCAAGCAAGGCATGGTGGAGCACATTTGTAATCCTACCATTTGGGAGGCTGAGACTGGAGGATCCAGTAACCAGCAACCAGCCTCAGCTGCTTAGTGAGACCCTCCGTAACTTAGTGAGACCCTGTTTCAAAATAAAGAATAAAAAAATAGGGCTGGGGCTGTAGCTCAGAGGTAGAATGCCCCCAGGTTCCATCCCCAGTACCGAAAAAAAAAAAAAAAGTTAAAGCAACAATAGAGTCACAGAGCAAAAAGTCTGTGGAATATATCTGTGTCTCAACACACTTGAGCAATAAATAGATTTCCTCATAGGAGTTGCTAATTTGACTTAAGGTCTTCCTAGGAAGCATGTGGCTCTTTTATTGAGGAATAAGAGAGGAAACCCTGTACCATGTGTTAAGACCCAACTTTGTATCAACTTTGTAGCACTGAGAAAGAAACTGGATTATTTGCTTGCTTAAAAGCATATTAGGGCTGTGCACATGCTTGTAAACCCAGTACTTGGGAGGCTGAGATGGGAGGATTCAGGTTCCTGGCCAGCCTCAGCTACTTAGTGAGGCCTTCCACAACGTAGTGAGACCTTGTTTCAAAAATAATAATAATAATAAAGAATAAAATAGGGCTGGGGGTGTAGCTTGGAAGTAGAATGCTCCCGAGGAGTCCAATCCCCAGTACCGCAAAAAAAAAAAAAAAAAAAAAAAGCATATTAGTCACCACACTATCTGACTTCAAACTATACTATAAAGCCATAGTGATAAAAATAGCATGAGCAAAATAGAAGATTCAGAAACAAATCTACATACTTACAGCCAATTGATTTTTGGCAAAGGGGGAAAAAACATACACTGGAAAAAAGATAGCTTCTTCAACAAATGGTGTTGGCAAAACTGGTTATCCATATGCAGAAAAATGGAAATGAATCCCACTTTCTCACTCTGCGCAAAAGTCAATTCAAGATAAAGCAAAGACCTAGAAATTAGACAAGAAACTTTGCTGTTACTTGAAGAGGGCCTAGGACCAACACTCCAACACATAGGCACAAGTCTTATTTGGAGTCAACAAGACTCCAAAGGCACAAGTAATTAAAGTGAGGATTAATACATGGGATTGCATTAAACTGAAGAACTTCTGTGCAGCAAAGGAAACTATCAAGAACCTCAAGAGAAGCCTGGCGTGATCACCCACGCTTGTAATCCCAGTACTTGGGAGGCTGAGACTGGAGGATCTGGGTTTGCGGCCAGCCTCAGCTATTTAGTGAGGCCCTCTGCAACTTAGTGAGACCCTGTTTCAAAATAAAGAATAAAAAATAGGACTGGGGGTGTAGCTCTGAGGTAGAATGCCCCTGGGTTCAATCCCCAGTACCAAGAAAAAGAGAGAGAGAGAGAGAGAGAGAGAGAGAGAGAGAGAGAGAGAGAGAGAGAGAGAGAGAGAGAGCTGACAGAATGGGAGATATTTGCCAGCTACTCCTCTGATAGAGGATTATCTAGAATACACAAAGAACTCAAGAAACTCACCATCACAAAAGACAAAAATAACTCAATCTAAAAACAGGCAAGTGAACTAAATAGACACTTCACAAAAGAAGAAATACAAATAGCCAATATATATGTAAAAAATGTTCAACATTATTAGCAATCAGAGATATGCAAATCAAAACTACCCTGAGATTTCACCTAATCCTAATTAGAATGGCAATCATTAAAAACCCAAGCAATAATAAATGCTGGGAGGATGTGGAGAAGTAGGAACTCTGATACATTGTTGATAGGACTGCAAAGTAATGCAACCACTTTGGAAAACAGTATGGAGGATCCTCAGAAGAATGAGAATGCTATGTTTATAGCTGCACAATTTATAATTGCCAAACTACAGAACCAGCCAAGATGTCCATCAACAGATGAATGGATTATAAAATTATGGAATATAGACACAATGGAATTCTACTCAACTATAAAGAAAAACAAAATTATGTCATTGGCAGGGAAATGGATGGAACTGGAGAATATGATGCTAAGTGAACTAAGTCAATCACAAAAAGTGAAGGTCAGATGTTCTCCCTCATATGGAGAAGCTAGGGAGAAATTGGGACACAGGAGGGACTCCAGAGAAAAGAGAAGAAACTTTAGTGGAGTGAAGGAGGGGACCTAACTGAGGGAGATTGTAGAGGGAGGAAGACTTGAAGAGGGAAACACCTCAATGGACATGATGTACATACACAAACTTATCAAAGCCAAACACTGTGTTGAGCATGGGAAGGTGGAGAGCGAGAGGGAGTGGGGTAGGAACTGAGGGAGGGCTCAACGAGTATTGTGTGCATGTATGCCTCTATCACCCTGAATTTCATCAAGGTGTATGATTACAATGCACAAATAAAAATAAAGATTATTCTAAAACACTATTACAAAAGCAGATTAATGGTTGTATGAAACAAAGACAACCATTAACTCCAGAATGTTCTGGAGTTACAGGATTGGAAGAATCCCTTGAAACCATCTAGTCCCAAATTTCTGATGTGGAGTTTGGAGTTGACAGATGGCCCTTAGGGAAACTTGTATGGAAAAATTGTACAGAAAATATTGAGGAAGGAATTTAAATTTTTATCAGATTTTGAAGAGTCTATTTTCCAAGAAAAGTCTAAAAAGCACTAATATAGTCTATCATGCTTATTTAATTGGTGAGGGAACTGATTCACAAAGAAGAAGATAACTTTTCAAAATCACATAATGAATTAGTGGCAGTGGAGATTTGAACTGGAATTGAAGTCTTCTGGTTTTCAGTTCAGCATTCTTTCGATTAAACTCACTGTGTGTGCAAAATGCATTGCTACTATGCTCTATGAAACCAAAAGTCCAGTTGGTTTTCTACTGTTTTACATACTCTTGCTATTTGGATGGTTTCCCTTTTGGCCCCTCCACAAGTGTTAAAAAGTGGATGTATGTTGTGTAATCATGTGCCACATAACAACGTATTGGTTAATGACAGACCACATATATAGTGGTGATCCCATAAGATTAGAATGGAAATGAAAAATTCCTATTGTCAGGCCCATTATAAGGTTGTAGCACAACACATTACTCACATATTTGTGATGATACTGCTGTAAACAAACCTACTATACTGTTTGTCATATAAAAGCGCAGCACATGTAACTATGTATATTAAATAATACTAAATGACAATAAATGTTACTGATTTATGTATTTCATTATTATTGTTATTTTAGCGTGCACTCCTTACATTTATAAAAAGAAATTTTACTGTGAAGCTGTATGCTGTGTTATAACAGCAGCAGGCTCACATATCTTGGGTTTATTGCATTTCTTGATTGTATTAAGAGGTCACATTGAGTGATCACGCTATACTACTGAGGTTTGTGTGAGTACATTCTATAATGTTCACATAACAATCAAATTGCCTAATGACACGTCTCAGTGTTCCCATTGTTAAGCAAAGCATGGCTGTAAAAAAGTCTTCAGAGAGGGGAAAAGACTGCACAATAGATAGATTATAGTTGGTCATCTATAATATAAACCCAAGTATTTAATTGAAATTGCAACATACAATATTTGGATTTACTCACTAGTTAAAATGCAGTAAAATGCATATCTTGGTGTCAGATGAGTAAAGTAAAATAAACCAAATTATTGCTCAAGTATCTGGTTTCTCCATATACATTATAATTTTATATAATGTGAATTTTTACTTTATTATTTTCAATTTTAATTTTCTTGTACATTAAAAGCATGGTATATTTCTAAATGCAATGTTTTATTAAATGATCTTATTTACTATTTTGAAAATAAAAAATTTTGAAATTAATTAGTATATGACAGTTGAGAGTAGGCTGACAATTTCATTGGAGCAGCCTTCACTCATTTAGAAGTGAGAACACTGTTTTTTATTTTTGGAACTGGAGTTAAACCCAGGGGCATTATATCTGTGAGCTACATCCCCAGCCCTTTTTATTTTTATGTCGAAATAGGGACCCACTAATTTGCTGAGGCTGGCCTCGAATCTACGATCCTTCTGTCTCAGCCTCCCAAGTACTTGGATTACAGACTCGAAGACATTCCTAGTCTTTTGAGGAAACTCCATACTGATCATGCATGTGCAAATTAACACAAGTACTTCCCTTCCCTTCCCTTCCCTTCCCTTCCCTTCCCTTCCCTTCCCTTCCCTTCCCTTCCCTTCCCTTCCCTTCCCTTTCCTCCTACTGGGGATTGAACCCAGGGCCTGCACATGCTAGCAAGTGAGCGCTCCACCACCGAGCTACAACCTCAGCCTTATTTAAAAAAAAAAAAATCACTAATAACCACTACTCATAGAAAATCTTAACTGAAAGTTACACAGACTCAATAGACAATTTGATCTAATTCATTAAGTTGAAACTAAAAATGAAATTCTATTCAATACTTATGGAACACTAACATAGATGTGACATTGTATAATAAGGAATATAAAGATAGACAATACACTCTTTGTATTTTTGCCCTTAATGTGCTTCCATAGGAAATAATCAGTCAAGCTCTGAAAGTTATTAAGGTTGTATTTTTGATATAATGATTTAATTTCCTTTGGAGATATCTATATCTATTATATGTCTATATCTATATAGCTATATCCAGTAGTGTGATAGCTGGATCATATGGTAATTCTTTTTTTAAAGTTTTTTGAGGAACTGCTATACTGTTGTTATTGTTATTATTATTATTTTATTTATTTATTTATTTTTGGTAATGGGTATTGAACCAAGAGGCCTTCTGCCTCCAAGTTTATTTCCTAATTTTATTTCTTACTTAGAAACAGGATCTCACTAAGTTGCAGAGAGCCTCGCTAAGTTGCTGAGGCTGGCCACGAACCTGCGATCCTCTTGTCTCAGCCTCCCAGGTACTGAGATTACAAGTGTGTCACCACACTCGCTCTGTTATTTCTTTTTGACAATTGTAAGAGCTTGGGAATATTAACTAATATTTCTTTGTGCACTGCTGTCAATATACAGTGGGGTAAATGCATTTTGAGCTTTTGTGAGGTTAAGGAGTTAGCTAAGTCTGCAAATTAGTAGAGCCAGGTGTGGAATATAGGCCTCTAGAGACTCAGATGTGTATTAAAAAGGTAAAAAACAAAACAAAACAAAAAACAACATAGCAATTAGAAAGAAATCATGCAAAGCAAGAACGTCTCAATCTTCATGTGATTTAATTACTTGTAATTAAATAGATCTTGTAGCAAGTGCACTGATGTATTGTTTGTCATGTTTAAAATAAATGCTCACCATCAGTGTTATATTTGCTAGGGGTGAGTATTCTGGTGGTCATTATAAATTTATGCAAACTGATATATTTCCAAACAATCACATTCGTTTTTGAGGGAGGTGATTCAGGCAAAACATTTAGTCTGTCCATGGAAAACTGTTAATGAGTGAGGAAGTTTGTTTACAGTGAGATTCAAAGTGATACATTTATATATGCACATAAAATCTCTTGGTGGGTTTCCCTTCACAGCCACTACCTACCTATTTCCTCTCTGTACATGCTAGAGAGATTGGTAATCATAGTTTTATATATGAATTTAATATTATTTTGTCTGTTTCCTTTCTCAAGTGTCCGTTTTCCCCTCCTCTCCTTCCTCTCCCACCTCCTTCCACTATTCTACTGTTCTCTCCCCTCATTTTCATAAAGTCTTTTTTGTTTCCTATTTTCTCTCTAGCTTTCACATAGGAGATATAACATATGACCTTTGACTTTCTGAGACTGGCTGATTTCACTTAGCACAATCCATTAGCTACCTCCATTTTTCTGAAAATGCAATTTTGTTTTTCTTTATGGTTGAATTAAATTCCATTGTTTGTATATACCACATTCCATTTATTCATTCATTTGTTGAGGACACCTAGGTTGGTAACAAAATTTGCCTATTGTGAATTGTGCTGCTATAAGCATGGGTATGCACGCATCACAATTGTATTCTGACTTTCTTTTGGAATGATACCAAAGAGTGATATAGCTAGATCATATGGTGGTTCCATTCCTAGTCATCTCAGGAACCTCCATACTGATCTCCATAGTGGTTTTACTAATTTATAACATCACCAACAGTGTATAAGCATTCCTATTTCTCCCCATCTTCATGCCATTCTAACTAGAGTTAGATGGAATATCAATGTAGTTTTCATTTGCATTTCCCTGATTGCTACTGATGTTGAACACTTTTTTCTTCATATATTTGTTAACCATTTGTGTTTCTTATTTTGGAAAGTGTCTATTCAGTTCAATTACCCATTTTTTTTGTATTAAGTTTTTTGAATTCTTTATATATTCTAGATATTAGTTATTTATCAGAAGAGTAGCTGTCGAAGATTTTTTTCCCATTCTGTAGGTTCTCTTTCACACTCTTATTTGCTGTGCAGAAGCTCTTTAATTTGATGCCATCTCATTTGTTGATTGTTGGCTTTATATTCTGAACTGTGGGGGTTTTTACTGAGAAAGTCTACTATACGTTGGAAAGTTGGTCCTATGTTTTCTTCTTGTTATTATAAAATTGCTGGTCTAATTTCTAGGTCTTTGATGCATTCTGAGTTTACGTTTGTGTTGGGTTTGAGATAGAGATCTAATTTGAGTTTTTCTACATATGGATAACCAATTTCCCCAACACCATTTGTAGAAAAGGCTGTCTTTTCTCCAACATATATTTTTGGCACCTTTGCCAAAAGTTTTCTGGCTGTAAGACTGTAGATGGTCTCTGTATCTTCTATTTTACTGGTCTATGTGTCTGTTTTTGTGCCAGTACTATGCTGTTTCTTTACTGTATCTCTGTAATATAATTTGTTACTCTAGCTATAATATAATTTAAAATGTCAGCATGTTTGCTCAGGATTTCTTTGGCTATTCTGGGTCTTTTGTTCTTCCATATGATTTTTTTCTAGTTCTGTGAAGATTGACCTTGGTATTTTAATAAGGATTGTACTGAGTCTGTAGGTTAAATCTGTAAATGGCCATTTGGACAATATTTATCTTGCCTATCCAAAAACATGTGAGTTCTTTCCATCTTCTAAGGTCTCTCTTCAGTGTTCTATAATTTTCAATGTAGAGGTCTTTTATATCCTTGGTTAGATTTATTCCTAAACATTTTATTTTAATATCTATGGCAGAGATAGAATCCTTAGGCTCTGGTTCTTCAGGGATCTAACTTTTAGCTTCAATCATGAAAAATTTTTCTACTCTCAGGCTTCTCCAGACTAATTTAAACTTCAAAGGACATAAATATGAAGCAAAATATCAGGTTACTATCTAGAGCTAACATGCTTAAGGGCCAGATGAATAGAGGTGATCTGAAGAACTCTCTCTCATAAATGACTAACCTCCCCTGCCCCCAGTTTTCTATCTGCTTGTCATCTCATTATATTGTTCCTTTAACTCTTTTTATTTCTCCCTACTTCTCCTCTTCTTCCCCTTTCCTGCTTCCTTTTCCTCCCCTCCTTTTCTATCCATACTGATGTGTTCTTCCTGTCTCCTTTTCCTCCTATATAACACTTTAATAATTTTTCCTCCCATTTCTTTGCTTTACCTAGATAAAATATAGAACTGAAGTATATATTAATCATTCATTAAAATGACAAGTCCATTCTTTGTGATTGAATTTAAAAAATGAAATATACATATATTTTTATCAGGCCAGGCCTGGTGCCACATGCTTGTAATCCCAGGACTTGGGAGGCTGAGAAGGGAGGATTTGGGTTCGCAGCCAGCCTCAGCTATTCAGTGAGGCCTTTTGCAACTTAGTGAGAAAATAAGGAATAAAAAAATAGGACTGGGGGTGTAGCTCAGAGGTAGAATGCCCCTGGGTTCAATCCCCAGTACCACATACAAAAAAAAAAAAAAAATCTCTCTCTCTCTCTCTCTCTCTCTCTCTCTATATATATATATATATATATATATATATATATATTTATATTAAAAACCCTAGTTTTTAATCAAAATGCACAGAAAAAATATTGAAAATAAATATGCTAGATTTCAATAGTGATATATTCTTTTCTTTTTTTTATTATTATTCGTGCATTGTAAGCAAACATCTTTGTTAGGTACAAATTGATAACGACATATTTGCCCACATTCTGGTTATTTTCTTTACTTTTAAAAGTGATTTCCAAATATTATTTAATGTACATATACTATTTTGATGAACATACACATATATGTAGATATCTGTCTATGTATTATAAACTATGTTGATTTTTGACACCTGTAGCTTTCATTTTTATCTTTCTGTCACATTTTGATAGAATAAGAAAGGCTCCCTCAAACTCGTAGTACTCTAAACAATCCAAGACAGATAACTAGTAAAAGTCTCTTTGAGGCTTTCTGAGAATGGAATCACTTAACTAGTACTTCTTAACCTTTTCAATCAGTTCATCCCAATATTATATTACCCTAACAGGATACTTTCTCATATCTAGGGAAATTAGCCCTACTGAATTTAAATCCTTTTTCTCATGTTCTTTTCTTCTGCATATAAATTGTAATGATATGCCAGTAATAAAATACTCTTATAAGAGAAATAATACATTCTTTTCTGTCTACATCCATCTCTTTGATGATTTCATCCAGTCTCATGGCTAAAGACCACCAAATTCATGTTTTCCATCTAGACCTTTAGTTTAAATTACTATAATCTCTTACCTATAGTACTGTATTAAGTCTCCTAACTGGTCTTCCTCCTGAGCTTCTATTCCTAAATCTACTCTTCATATAGAATCTGATTATTTCAAAATATAAATTAGATCACATTATTTTCTGCTCAAATATCTCCAATGTTTTGTTTTCTTAATTTGTTCAAATCTAAAGACTTTACAATGGCCTACAAAGCCCCAGAAGATCTGCATCCCCCACCTCCTTACTACTATCTCCCTTTCTCATACTGTTCCATTCGAGCCTCCTTTGCTGTTCCTAGGACAAGGTCAGTCAAGCACGAGCATATGGCCTTTGAACTATTTTACTATCTGTTTTCTCTGTTTGAAATATTTCCTCTCTTAGATATTTGGGTAGCTCACCCTCTTTTTTTTTCTCTACACATTACTGAAATGTTACTTTTGTTCACTGAGACTGTCCCTGTCCTGTCTACTCAACACACATACTTCTACATTCTATTTTTCTTCCTAGCATTTATAACCTTCCAACACATTGTATATTTCCTTTATTTAACTCATATATAACCTGTTCTCTCAACTAGAAGAAGAAGGGAGAGGGACTTTTATTTTATTCAATATTATATATTCAGCACAGAGAATGCTGTCTGAAACACAGTGAAAACTCAATAAACATTTGTTTGGGGGATGAATTCCATAAATATTTATTAAGTGACTATTTGTGTCAGGCACCAGACCAAGCATTGGGATAGAAAAGAGAATAAAATAATTGTTATTCTTGACTCCTAGAGAAGGCAAATAACTAAGTAAATATAAATGCAGAAACTTGTTAAGGGAAATGTGAAGAATGCAAGACAGAGGGAACTATGAATAGATGAACATAAAAATGGCTCAGTCTTGGCTTCTATTTTAAATATTAAGTATGTACTTAGGTGAATTAAAGATCAGTTGATCTTTAAGATTTAAATCACACTCAAATCATTCTTATATATAACTATTATCAGAATCTTTCGGGCTTATGAGAGTTCTTGAATAATTGGCTTTTAGTAATTCTAGGAAAGTATTTGAAAAAATGTTCTGTTACAAATTTCTAGTGCAAACAGGCAGGGATAAAAAAAATTTTCAAATATTAAAATGAGGTTTGGAAGATTTAAGATTTGAATTTTTACCAAACATCCCAGCCTACATTCTCATCTTGACCACGAGTTATAAAAGTTAAAGAAACTGCAGTGTTTTTCTAAAATTATATTTACTTGGCCAAATGACTTCCAAAAGTATTTAATAAAGATTAATTAACTAACTGAATGGCTGGATGACTGAGAGAATGCATTTAACTAACTGGCTGGATAACTGAGAGAATAACAGTAATAATAGGAGTTAACTTACAGAATCTTTATCATGTGCCAAGAATTCTGCTGAATGCATCACATGTATAGGTATTTTGATTCTCAAAACAACTAAAATGATGTGGGTATTATTATCTTTATATCACATATGAGGAAACTGAAACATAAAGTGGTTAACAGACATACCCAAGGCCACAGAGGCAGTAGTTGTCAAGGTCAAGATTCAAACCCATTTTGTCTGTCCCCAGAGATGACAGTATACCAGTGATGTTATGTTACACAGTGTCAGAGGTGCTGCAGAGGTGGAATGGGAGAAGTCACTTTACTTCACTGAGAAGGTATTCTAGCTGGGTATGGTGTTGTACACTTGTAATCCTAATACTTGGGAGACTGAGACAGGAGACTCCAGGTTCGAAGCCAGCCTCAGCTACTTTGTGAGGCCCTCAGCAACTTAGTGAGACACTGTTTCAAAATAGAGAATAAAAAGTAGGGCTGAGGGTGTAGCTGGGAAATAGAATGCCCCTGAGTTCCATCCTGCTACCACACACACACACACACACACACACGTATTCTATATGACTAGTATTCTAATGTTGAAGAAAAGCATGAATTCCATTCTAAGGAAGCAATAAGAATTCAAACAATTGAAAAGTGTGAGTCAGATGTGGTAGGAGATACTGTAGTAGAGTTCAGTTGCAGTAGATGGGATTTGATGTGTCTTGTTCAAGGCCATATAGTTCAGTAGCGGCAGTGCCAGGATGGAATCCATCCATAGCCCTGGCATTCCAAAGAAGTGCTCGTTTGCTATAACCATATAGAAATCAACACATTTCGAAATGTAATATGGGAAGAAAGCTTTGGGAAATTAATTCAAATATATGATTGGGAGTGTGACTTAGAAAATATAAAACACAGCTATAATTTTACAAAATATTACTGCTAACTTCTCAAAGTTTAATGTCTGAATAGGTGACCCAAGTAAGACTTAAAATATGAAGTTTATAAGTTTAGTACATAAATTTCGAGGACTTCTATTTTTATTCTTTAGAGCCCCTTCTGCTTACTTTTGGTGATATTCTCTATAATTGAGATGATTAGGTAAGTGACTTAAAATAATGAGAAATTTCTATAACTAATGTTTTATACAATAAAGATAAAACTATGCCCCTAGTATCATTTAAATAATGATTTTGCTAATATAACAAGTAAACTTTACACTTATTTTTGGCTACTTAAAATGCTACCACGGCTATTAGGGACTAGAATAGAGACTTGAATGATATCTTCTGTCTGTAGATAATTATTCTTTCTAGAACTATCTCAGACTATTACAAAGTCCAGGTTTTTTGCTACTTAATTTCCAACTACATAGGCTCATACTGAGTTCCTAGTACTTGCTGTTACTTATTTTTTATGGGGTATAACTACATGAAACTAATCTATACACAATCTAAAGTAAAACCATGAATAGGTAAATGTTTTTACTCTTTACCTGTAAATTGAATATATAAAGGCAGTTATGTTTCCATTTAATCTTATCTCTTCTAGGCAAATCAATGTAAATTCCCTTCACTATTACATTTAAATATGATTTCTTAACGTTTCATTCTCCACCAGTCCTCTATGGAGACCATCTAAAATAGAGCACCCAGAACACAATGCTCTAAACTGAGCAGGGTGGGGCCAGGAACAGCCAAGATTACTGCTTTGTTGGCAACATTGTACTTGTATTAAGACAGCCAAGCTTGCTTTTAATATATTTTGGAGCAGATGTTGGCTCATTTTAAGCTTCTCTATTAAAAGTTCCAGATCTTTTTCAAATGAATTACTGCCGAGTCAGGTCTCCTCTGCTTGGTACTTGTGTGAATGCTGTTTTGAACCTGTATTCATAGCTCCTTGCTATTCTCTTTCTTAAATTTTATTTTGTTGACTTCTTCCCAATCTTGCACTCAATTCTTTAAAAAGTTAAAATTGATGTTCATATATGATGGTATCACCACGAATCTCACTAGCATGTACAAGGAGGGAAGAGGGGACAACAGGTGGGGTTAGGAGGGAAACACACCAAGAGATGTTGTGGGCATATATAAATGTATAACTTTGAAACTCACTATGATATATAATCACACTGCACAAATAAAATTAAATATAAAAGGTCAGATCTCATAGAGATTACTTAAGAAATATTGTCATCCTGTGAATTTCTAATGTTAAAATTTCTGAGTTAATAAGGAGGTTTTAAGAAATGTATAAAATAAACACTCTATAGGAATATGCGAAAGAGGCTTTTAAGCTCAATCACAAGCTTTCTGATGACATTGCCATTCATACAAATGCAGTAGTCACTTCAAAAATGGATCAGCTACACATGAGTCAAAGTTGTATAAGTCCAGAAAACTGAGAAACAAGTTTAAAATATAATGCTCTAGAATAAATCTGTGTTCTAGTGAAATTTACTATAAAGAAAGCTGTAATAATAAAATAAAATTAGCAGAAAAGTAAATTTAGTGTATATGTCCAGATTCAGTGAACAGGGGACATTGATTGAATAACTGATGATCTGTGTGATCATTGTTCTCCTCTTCATCTTTTATTGATTTTCTATATTTCAGGCTATCCCTATCCTTCAAATCTAGGAGCTTTTATTGTATTCCTGGTTTTATAGAGTTCCTTGCCAGTGTCATTGATTATGTTATTACAGATCAGTTTCTTCCTCTTATTCTGACCCTTCAAAACTTTACCAAATACCATTTTTTAGAGTCCTCCTCTCAGCTAGCCATGACACTAGATACTGTAGTATGTAAAATTTCTTCAGAATAGTGGCTTTTAGTTCTATACCCTGGGAATATGATGCTTCATGTAGAACAATTAGTTTCCAAAAGTATAATTTCAGGGACTGTAGCTATTTGGAATGTACAGTTACACTAAAGATGTAGTTAGCATGCCTACAGATAATTAACTCCTTTGAATGGACTCCCCCCCTAAAAAAAAAAAAAAGTAATGCCCTAGTCATAGCCCTCAGCATGCATGGAAAGAGAATATTTAATTTCTCCAAAAAATTTTAAGATAGTTTAAGTCAACCAAAATATTAAGTCAGATTTAAATTCTATGAGCTATAAAGAGTATATCAGAACAAGTTTCAGTAGGATTTATGTGTATTTGTTTCTAAAATACTAATTAAGACTATGGTTCATATAACCTATAAAAATTGAACCACAAGAACATTAAAAATATAAACAGATCAATAATAAGCAATTAAATTGAAACTGAAATGAAAAGTTTCCCAACAAAGAAAAGCTCAGGACCAAATGGACTCACTCCTGAGTTTTACCAGACTTTTAAAGGAGTACTAATATTAGTGCTCCTCAAATTATTTCATAAAATAGGAAGGGTAGGAACCCTTCCAAACTCATTCAGCAATGCCACTATTACTCTGCCTCTAAAACCTGATAAGGACAGACCAATATCCTCGATGAACATTAATGTAAAAATCCTTAATAAAATTCTTAAAAATTAAATAGAACACAGCTCATTAAGAGAATGAGATGCAGAGATCAAGGTGGTTTCATTCTAGGATATAAGGTTGGTTCAATACATCTAA
>PVLC010014075.1:0-39891 GCA_004027655.1 Graphiurus murinus | reverse complement strand
CAATGAACCTCGCTTTTTTGTGTAATTATAAAGCACCAGTAAAAATAATGAGAGAGTAACATAACCTATGTTCTTTAAAAAATATTTTCTGGTTGTCAAATGAGGAATAAATTGGGAAGAAGGCAGGAGGCAAATATGTCAGTGGGGATACCAGTTAGAAGGCCACAGGGTAGCAAGGTAGAGAGGAGAAGAGGATACAGATCAAGTAAATAGTTAGGAGGAAGAATTGACAGATTGGTACCAATCAATAGGTGAGGAGAAAGAACTCGGGGTGACTCCCACTGTCCTGCCTTGAGAAACTGAATACAATTGTCTCCAGACACAAAGACAATTGAAGGAAGACTAAGTGTGGAAGTAGTTTGAAAGTCTAGTTTGGAAGAGGTTAAATCTGATATGACTGAGAGATACTGAAGAGATGTTGTTTTGTGTGTGTGTGTTTCATCTTTTGTATCCTCACATGCCCAGCTCTGTGCTGTCATATATAACAAGTACTGTAGAAATTTTTGTCATCCAAAAGAATTAACATATTAATTATGTGCTAATGAAAATCATTGTTAATGGGCTACAAAGAGTAAATAGTGAACCATTTTTACAATAGTAACTTAGTAGTACTTTCCAAGTTACTAGAAGTTTGGGTCATTACCATTTTCTCTTCCTTGATTACATATTTTATACAATGGCTTTTAACCCAGTGATAACCCAGTGGCTTGCAAAAAAATTTACTTGATTTCAACTGTATGTGTACATGTGTGGTCTGCATTGTAAATATATTTTTCTCTAAATATAAGTTAAAAATTTTTGATAAAACTACTGTCCTGTAAGTATTCTGTACTATCTTTCTTTTGTATTTCCCTCTGTCTCTCAGTAACCCAGGCTGAAGGATATTAGCAGATAATCATTCCAGCTCTTTTCTCACTCAGCACGTTTATTGAGTTTCTATTACATGCTGAGTAATGGCACCAAATTGACTTAGGCATGGTCTCTCGCCTCAAGAACGCATAGTCCATCATTTTTGTAAACAATATATTTGTTTTCTGTTATTTCGTGACATCTTAATATCTTGTAGGAAGCCTGATGTAAAAGCTACACATTTTAGCCATGGATTATAATTGAGTCTGTTCTTGCTTGAGCTTTGTGGCTGACCTCATTATTGTTCACAACTTTCAGCCAAAAGGGTAATGGTCCCCAGACAGGGTATGCTGGAAAGAGGAGGGAGGGAGGGGAGAACACTTACCAAAACAGTCAGAGATGCAGTGAAGATACAGAAGGCCTTGTTTCCTTAAAGGGAGAGGAAGCATAGCTGGAATTGAAGTATGGTAACAATTTTCATACTTCTACATGTTTCTAGTGTGACCTCTATTCCTGAAATTCTAGCTCTTCCCTCGATCTTTGGTTGCAAGGAAAGGAAGACTAAATACCAAACTAAATGTGAGGACAGACTGGGAGAGTTAACTATTAAACAGAAATTCGTTTATATGTATTAAAAACTACTGTGAGGCACTTAATTAATATTAATATGAACAAGTGAATTTCAGGTAGATATAAATATATATAAGTCCATTCATTCTTGTATTTCATAAATATGACTGGCCATGAAACATCCTCAAACCTTGTAAAGTAGAATAATGTAAGTGACCTAAAACATGATCTCTATATTGCATTCAGAAAAATACACAAAATATAATTATAAATTTAGTAGTTTGAAACATAGGAAACCAATCCCATAAGAAGTCTCACCTTGAAAACCTAAAATTTTTCAATAACCTCTTCTTTAAAGTTCATATTTTAACTTCCTAATTATTTGGATCATAGTCCTCATTCTGTTTAAAATCCATAGGACTCTGATGGTGAGCTAAGTCAATGGGTCTCCCAGCAGAGCACTGTGCTATACCAAATACCCCTGAACTAATAAACATATTGTTATCATTTATCCTTTATCAAGAAATCATAGGAAGCCAGGCATGGTGGCACATGCCTGGAATCCCAGTACTTGGGAGGCTGAGACAGGAGGATCACAGGTTCAAGACCAGCCTCAGAAATTTAGCAAGACCCTATTTCAAAATTAAAAGAAAAACACTGGGAGCATAGCTTGGAGAATGCCTCTGGGTTCAATCCCCATTACAAGAAGAAGGAGGAGGAGGAGAAAGAGGAGGAGGAGGAGGAGGAGGAAAAAGTCAACATTTACCTGGGTTTATGCTTTCACATCAGGAAATATTTAATTATCCCATCCTCCTTATCAGAAATATCTAATTATTTAAATCATTACAAATTATAATAATAATAGTCTTATTATTAACCTTTGGCTTATCCCTGGACCTGCAGAGAAGCAGAGCGAAGTACAGTAATGTGTGACATAGTCACAGGCCGCCACCTAGTCTGGTGTTGCTTGCTCAAGTATTCGTTTTAGAATACTACTGAGAAGGACAGAAAGAAAAGGACAACTTCTATCTGGATTTAATGCGAGGGGGCTAATATATTACTCTTTGCAACTAATAAAATTTCAAGGACTGACAGCAAATTTCTGATTTGCTTTTCTTCGAGTAAAATGTCTGCTTTGAATTATGCAGAAAGAATCCTTCTTCCTGCCAACTTGTTTCAATTTCCCATACAAAACCATCCACAGAACATCGGCAGGGCTTTCCTATAGAGGTTCATTTCAGGATTCTTCAGTCATTCGGGGAACACACACACACACACATGCACACACAAGCACACTTTTCCTCTTTTATTGGAGCAATCAAAGGAAAAGGTATTTACTAAAGTTTGTATGTGGCACTTTCCCTTTTTGAAAACAGAGACAAGTATTAGTCATCAGATGGAGAAAAGAGTCTCTATGTCTCACCCTGGGCCAGTGTCCTGTTTTATGAATGCAGACCCGCCCCGTGTGTAGGTGGAGCAGGCAATTGCTGTGTGATGTGATTTAAGAGGTGCTGGAAGTTCCGCCTGTCCAAAAATAGCCCCTGCACCGCCCGTTGTATTCAGGCACCCTGTCCATAAAACCCAGGTTTAAATGAAATGAAATTGCATTCTCAGAATGTTAGCCTATTATATCCGTTATGCTTTCAGCATACACTTATTTACCAGAGATAAAAGCCAAATGTTGAAGGGATGTGCATGTGTATACGGAGAGCGGGGCAGAGGTTAGCAAGGCCCAAGGATTAGTGTAGTGATGGGAGTCACCAAAGCAACCTGTGCTAACTCCGAGTGAGTTTGTTAAAACTGAACTTCTTCCATGTTCATTCCTTCAGTTTGTCAGTCTTTTCTGAGTCAGTATTTTCTGGGACATGATTATTTCTTCAAATAAGCAATTTTCTTTGCTATGACCCTTAAAGAATACAATAATAATAATTCATATTTGGAAGATTTTAGTACAAAATATTTTCACGTACAGTGTCAAATTAAGGGTTACTATTCCCGTGCAGCAAATAAGAGTCTCCAAGAGGCTCCAGTGCCAAGAAAGGGGGACTGAGCTGGAGTCACTGCAAAACTGTGGCTCATCAGCTTGAGAAATGGAGGCCAATGAGTTCAGAGCAAGGCAGATCTGCTTTGATACAGAAGTCCAAGATTTCAGTCACTTCTGTATGATCCATCAAGTCCCACCTTGAATATGTGTCTTTTCTCAAAATATCCATGTTCTAGAGAATATCCTCAGGTAGTTTCTGCCCATTCATATTTTTATTTTCTTTATCTAATTTAGCTGATTGTTTTGTAAGTTTCTGCAAAGTAGTCAGTATTCTAATTAAGTGATTTATTTGACATGTCTTGCCTTTTTTTAAAAAAAAAAAAAAAAAAAAAAACATGGCCTACTGTCTGTAGCTAACAATGGCAGATCTCGCTTACTCTGACTCAAAATCCACAGCTCACTCCATCACTTCAAATCTCTACCACCCAGTCCCTGCAGTCAAGAAGCTGACAATTAACTTGAATCAGCTTCAGATTATTCATCTAAGCAAAGAGTGAGCTCTGAGGGCTTTCTGCATTGGTCATACTGGCCAAATAATATCTTAAGATTCCTAAAGGCACAGTGCCAAATGCAGGCTCTGCCTTGCAGATATTTGGTCTCAGAAATGTGGGTTCGGTTTTACCAGCCATTCACATGATTCCCCATGCAAAATCGTCATCATCATCATCCCTATTTAGAATACTGGTCACTTATCATAAAGTTATAAAACACCACCATAAACCAAATTAGATGGGGAAAAGAAAATTATAAATGGGAAGAAATTAAATTAGGACATTCTCTAGAAATACCTGGGACCTAGGAGTAATTTGAGAAAACACAGAAAGTAAGGGTAGAACTATATGGAGCATTAAGAAGTGACTATCTCGGGTTTCTTTGTCAAAGCATGTCTACCTTGTTCATAACTGAACACATCAGCCTCATTCCTCAAGATGATGACCCAGTAACTCCAGCTTCCCTTTAGATTTGGCACATTAAACACTTCCCATGACGCCAGTAATTTGCTAAATTAGTGAACTAGCACTAGTCCACCTCCCAGACTTTCAGCATGCCTGGCTTGGGACAGGAGGGTTGGCCAAATGTCACCCCCTCACCTGCCCATCACACGGTGCCCTTTTATAAGGCACAACATTGCTGAAGGTCTGTACAATTTGTATGCCAGTTATTTTATTCAGCACATGTTTTAATTAGTAATTTACCATGTGCAAATCACAAATTTAATTCCAGCCTTCAATCTGCTTTCAGTCTAATGAATAACAAAAGAGAGAGAGGTGGAAAGGAGCATACATATTACTGTATGATAGCAAAGTTTTAAGTGGTAGTATGAATGTACAGAGCAATGTCTACATCTTTCTCAAGTTTTGAGGGAAAGGTGTTAAGAAAATGGCTTGAATGCTGAATGGACAATTTATGAAGGAAGGAGGAGAGAAATTCTAGGCAAAAGAGTTGGCTCATGCAAAGTCAGGCAGACATAACCAGGCATAGTGTGACATAACCAGGAGATTTCCAACATTGGGCATCCCTGTTATATAAGGAGGGAGTAGCCAAGAAAAAGGCGTTGTGGGTAGGTCAAGGTCAGGCCATAAAGAGACCTGCTAAGGAGTGTACACTTTGTCCTTTAGGCCTGGGGAACACAGATTCTGAACAGGGGAGGAATATGATAGGTGGAGATCATAGAATTAGAGTGCAGGAAGAATGTCTGGAGTGGTTGAAGGGGCAGCATTGCTAAAGCAGTTAAATGCTGTGTAGCATTTAACTTGTATATCGAACTCATTAGCTATTTTATTATAACAGAAATGGATGTTAACTGTAGAAAAATTTAGAAAATATAGAGAAAGCCTAACCCCATGTGGTAAGTAGATACTTCAGAGGTGTCCATGGAATATTCCACTCCTTTTTA
Organism: Graphiurus murinus; assembly: GCA_004027655.1. Lineage (NCBI taxonomy): Eukaryota > Metazoa > Chordata > Mammalia > Rodentia > Gliridae > Graphiurus > Graphiurus murinus. The sequence continues at coordinate 34,531 of PVLC010014075.1, read as the reverse complement.
CAAAATAGAGATTGTATGTTTTATGTCATATCCTTCCCACATATTATGATGTTAACATTCTTCCAAATCCATATTCAGTATATATAATAGAAAGCATGTTTCTATTCAGTGATGTACTTAACCACTCCCCCTTTTTGCTAAATTTAGACTGTTTACCAATAGTTATGACCCTAATTGTTTCCTTATGAAAAATGTCACGAAGTGGAATAACTGGGTCAAAGTACATAAATCTTTTTAAAGCTCTCCACACATATTGTCAAAATGCATTGGCGACGATGTGTGCCAATTCACATTCTTTCTAGCAGTTCCAGTTTAACCACACCTTCTTCAACATTGTATTTGCAATCCTAGTCAATTTGATAAGCAACAGTTGTAAGGCTGGATATTTAATCTTATTTTTATTGGTGATGTTTTGTGAGTATGGAATCCATTAAAGTGAAATGATTATGTAATTTTGTTTTCAGACTCTGCGATAATCACAGGGACTCTTTACTTATCGAAATTCAGCATAAGGAATATTTGCTTTAAGTAATTTCAAAACAGATTTTTGAACATAACCAGGGAGAGGTAATACCAAAAGATCCAGCCATCAGTCTGAGCCTGCATGAACTCACAGCCTAGGTCAGGAGAAAGTCACATAGAGCTTCTATAAAGGCTCAACTACAAGAGGGGCCTCAAGAGACATATACACAGGCTGTTTGCAGAAGGACCAGGGAGTCAGGAAAGGGGTACTGCAGGGAGCTCTTCAGTGTGGACCCCTCTATTTCTCTCCTCTTCTCGCTTTCTTGTGTCAGTGTATCTGAGTGGTATGCCTCAAAATCACTTGGAGATCTTGTTAAAAATGCCAGTTCCAGCCCCCAACCCCAGTGATGGGGGACCAGGGGTGTCTTTAGGAGAGTCCAAGAATGTATGTTCTGAACAGGACCTGGGTCCATTTGAGCCTGCCCTTGGAAAAAGGCAGCCTCATCTATGTCCACATGCTGCTCACAGGGTCAGAAAAAAGACCACCTTCCTCCACCATGAACTTTCATCTACACTTTGTGTCCCCCTTGCCTCCCACCCAGAAACAACCACCTCCTTTGCTCACCTCCTGCTCAATCAAGGTGGGCACTGCCTGCTCCCACCCCTGCCCACAGGTACCTACCACTTTTGTTTTGTACCTATGGACACATCAGAAGACCCCTGACAAGCACATAGACCTCTGATACTAGGAGGTATTCACAGCCCAACAGAGCTGGAAAGGAAGGTCCAGGGCGTCAGCTCTGAAGTTGATGTTCAAGGGCTTGAAAGTTGCCAAAGATTACTAGAAAGCCTAATAAAGCCAGGCTTTTTTGCTGTGTATGAATGATCACTAAAGATAAATAAAATACCTAAACTCACAAGGAGATCTTTAAGTGTCTGTTCATGTTGCTTGCCTACTTAAAATCGTATGTTCTCCCCATTACTCTCCAGATAAAATCCAAATTCTTTTAGTATGTTATTCAAGACATGGGAAGTCTTACTGCTGGCTACTTCCCCCCCAACATCAATTTCATCCCCACCCCACATCCATACCCGTGCCCCAACCACTTTCCCATCTCCTAAATAGATCATCTCTGGCCTCAGCCTTTCTCATCCCACTCGCCTCAGTCACAGCCACTCCACTGAACCATTGGGACACGCCTGAGGGGCGAAACCTGCAGGAAAGCCTGCTGGCTCACTCAGTGAGGATGAGAGGCCCTCCTGTGGTCCAGGGCACCCCCACTCAACAGCACAGTCTACTCCCATGAGTGGCCTGTGCACTTTGTAGTCAGTTTCCTCATTCAACTGAGCGCTCTCTCTGAACTGAGCGTTGTTTCTGAATCTCCAGTACTGGAAATGCAGTGGGTACTCTGTAAAAGTCTCATTGATGAGTGAATAAACGACCCTTCAACTATGGACCAAGTTAATGCACAACCAAGAATGGCTCCGTCTTAACGACTGGATGTAAAAAGAGAACACCACCAGGGTTTTGCCACTAGGATAGTCCAACCAGAGAACAAGTCTCTGTGTGGAGTGACTAAAAGCAGCAGTGCCCCCTCAAGAGGGCCCTGGTTGACTCAGGCTTGATCCAGACCAACTAGGAAATCCAAGTGTGGGTGACTCACAACAGGAGGGGATCCAAGTAGTGGTAAAATTCGCAATTAAGCAGTGCAAACCATGCTACCTAATGGCTATGTGACTTAATTCAGTCCATAATTATTTACTAAGCATTTACTGTGTTTTAAGCTTTGGATTCAAATGAATGAAAAGTAATAGATAAAAGCAAATACTCTTGTGAGGTCTACTTTTTAAATGTGGAGAGAAAGCAGTAGAAAAGATGAGGGCTTTTTTATGCTTTTTTGGTGCATTGTAGTGTCACATCATACTGTAAATCATGTTGACAGTGACATACATGCACACAGCACTTGATGCCCCCCTCCTTTGTCTCCCCAATTCCCCCCTTCCCAATACAGAGTACTGAGACTAACATTGGTATATTCACATATGTACCCATAGTTGATGTTAGTATTTCCAATAATAAACCTCAGTCATCCCCCTCCCCTTCTCTTAGACCACCTCCCTGGCTCCAGTGAGGTCTTTCCTCCATTATCCGGAGTCCCTCTGGTATCCAATTACTTCCTAGCTTGCGCATATTAGAGAAAACATATGACCCTTCACTTTCTGTTACTGGCTATCTCACTTTGCATAATGTTATCCAGGTCCTTCCATTTTCTTGCAAATGACATAAATTTTTTCTTCCTTATTGCCAAGTAGAATTCCATTGTGTATAAGTCCCATAATTCTGTAACCCATTCATTTGTTGATGGACATCTAGGTTGGTTCCATAATTTGGCTATTTTGAATTGTGCTCCTCTGAACATGGGTATGCATATATTATTATAATTTTCTGATTTTGGCCCCTTTGGAAAGATACCCAGGAGTGGTCTAGCAGGATCATATGGTGGATCCATTCCCAGTTTTCTGAGGACTTTCCACACTGATCTCCATTGTAGTTGAACTGATTTGCAATCCCACCAATAGTGAAGATGAGTTCCTATTTCCCCACATCCTCACCAACATTTGTTTTACAGGAGCTCCCCCCAAATTAAGTTCTTTTTACCATGTAAGTGACTATCAAGGACCTAAAAGCTGCATCCTATACAAGTTCCAAAAATCTAACATATATTGTTATGGATAACATTGGTCTATCTTTTGTTTGGGGAAAAAGATGTGGAGTGTTGCATTCATATTTATTTCTTTAAAAAATCTACTTAAATATGAAGATATGTTAAAAATCAGAATAATGAACAGTTCTTATTACTTCATTTTACTCTACTTTTCAAAAATAAATCTGAATAGTTCATAAAAAAAAAAAGAAAAGATGAGGTATGCATTATGTTAAACGGGAACAGAGCTCCAGAGAAAAGTACATGGGTAGGAAATGAAAAGAGGGTTACTAACTTAAGTAGAGTGGCTGATGAAGGCAAACTGAGAATATAACCTTTGACTCTCAACCTGAAGGAGGGGAAGGGGCTTATGTGGCCATGTGGGGAAGACCGCAATCTGGGGAAATAGTGTGTACAGAAATTAGAATCACACTGGTGCACACCAAGAAGGAACTACATCTGGAAAGCAGCAATAGGAAAGGAAAGCAATTGGAGGAGTGGTGGGGTCGCAAAGGAACTGATCCTCAAGCAGGCAGCAAGAGCACTGCTCAGAGTCTGAGCCTAAGGAATAAAGAGCCTAGGGAAGTGTTTAGACTGATGGCCCAGCTCATAGCTCATAGGAAAGGAGTTCAGAAAATATTAAAGTGCTGTGTGCATGTATGTCAATGTCAACATGATATACACTATGATGTGAGACCATAATGCACCAATAAAAGCACATTAAAAAAGAAAATATTAGTCAACTCTTCAACTGTAGAAGTTAGAAAGGAAATAATTAAGAAAATATTAGTCAATTCTAGAAGTTAGGAGAAACAGACAACAATTGGTTAGAGGAGCAGACTCTAGTTACAGTGCTGTATTTAAAGATCAATACCACCATTTAACACCTGTATCTCTGGACAAGTATATTTATCCTGGACCCCCCAGAAATAATGTATTTAGCACAGGGCCTAACATATACAAAATAATGCATGTCATACTAGAATATTATTAGGTTACCGGATACTGAATCAGAGATGAATAACCACGTCAAACATCACCTGCTAGCAAGGAGATTAATATCTTTGTGTTCCTAATAGGATTGGCTCAGAAACAGGTGAACATGAGGCTCTGGCAAGGCTACGAGCTGGAAGGACCAGAGAAAGCAGACCAAGGGGATAGAGTTGGGTCAATGACATACTCTCACTGTTGATCTGAAAATCTTGGGATGGCTTATCTTGGACTTCCCTAGGGTGAACCATTGTCCTGAGTACCAAGGATTTTCCAGTTTTAGCACTGGGAAAGTACCAAGTCCTTGAACTCCCATTTCCCTGTAGTTGGTCACCCTAGGACCAATGCATAATGATCTTTGCCACAGTTCTTAGGGCATTGTCATAATTCTGAGGGTATTGCCATAGTTCTTATAATGCTTACTGAAATGTCGTACTCTAGGCCCCCACCTCCAAAGACTGATGTGGGAGTTGTGAAGATAGAACCCAGGCAATCTATATCTTTAACTAGGCTCCAGGGTCTCTGGAGCTTGTGGTCCACAGGCATGCTGGAGCAACATTGTCCTACAGGAAACTGGAGCATACATATATACATATACTCATAAAGGGTTATCCCAGTAGGCAGATCCTATATGTATTCCTATAGCTAACTAATGAGTCAAAGGCATTAGGGAAGGACAGGGAAACAAATAACAAGCCCTCTTTATGGGCATATTGAATTTAGATTAAAAATTTAGTGGCAACAACCACCTGAAAGAACACCATCTATAATCAACATGGAGAATACAGCAACCGCTGAACTCAGTACTTAGGGAAAGATAAATTGGGGCTGACACACTGAATACTTTCTTTACCTAGCAGGATGTTGGTGGAAATTCCATTCCCAGGCTGTCCTCTGCAATGAATAGCTTAGTTATTCTGATGATGATAGTGATGATAATAATAATAATAATAATAATAATAATAATAATAATAATGATGATGTAATATGGATGTACATAACTGAGAGTTAATAAGGAACTCCAGTTAAACTGATAACTTGGGTAGATTAAAGGCCACAAAAGAAACCAGGTACAAAGCAGTGGTTCTCCAACCTTGAGTATATCAGAATCACCTGAGGGCTGATTAAAGTCTGTTGGGCCCCACCCCCAGAGCTTGGGATTCAGCACTTCTGGGGTAGAGCCCAGGGATTTGCATTTCTAACAAGTTCCCAGGTGATGCTGAAGCTGCTGATCTGGGAAACACACCTTGGCAATCACTGGTTAATTTTTAAAGTATCTGTTCATTTCAAGGCTGGTAGCCAGATTAAGCCATTGAATGGATTATTCCATTGGTGAGTCAGAGTTCTCATGACCCAGTGGCTGCCTAGAAGCCCCACCGCTGAATTCCAATGCATTGGGAACATGAGCTTCTGGGGGACAGTTCAGATCCAACCCTAACAGTATCCAAACCAAATGGCAAATGTCACCTCCAGCACTCCAGTGTTGGGAGGCAGGGGGTTCAGGAACCAGGCACATTCAGACATCTCAGCAGCAGCATAGATCAGTCAGTGAGAGCAGGGTGTCAGTCACTGGTCTCTGCCTGAAGGCAGGATTTTAAGAAAGTGATTTAGGAGAAATAGGCTAGAAAATTGAGGTGGCTGTCTTCTGGGTAGCTTCCAAGATGGAGGCTGAGAGACAGACACAGATGGAGCTCTTGGGACTGACGGTCCTAGTCTCGAATTCCCAATAAAAAGCAGCTTAGGTGTTTGGAGTCTCCGGTCCCTGACAGAAAGCTTAGGTGTTTAGAGTTGAAGCACTAAGTAAGGTCAAACTAGTAAGAGTAGCAAGAATATTTAAATGAAAAAACTTAGGCTAAAAAGATCTAATCTTTTTGTTTGTTTTGTTTTTTGGTTTTTGTTTTTGTTTTTTTGCAGTACTGGGGATTAAACTCAGGGGCATTCTACCTCTGAGCTACATCCCCAGCCCTATTTTTTATTCTTTATTTTGAAACCAGGTCTCACTAAGTTGCGGAGTGCCTCACTAAGTAGCAGAGGCTGGCCGAGAACCCCAATCCTCCCGTCTTAGCCTCCCAAATGCTGGGATTACAAGCATGCGCCACCACGCCCAGCTAAAAAGCTCTAATCTTTGCAGCTAACCTGGAGATTGGGTATGGAGACTGGGAAGGGACTGGGTCACAAGATGGGAATCCAGTCTCTCAGGCTAAGGGATGAATAATCCCACTGTAAGGCTGCAGAATATGGGGATCAGGAACAGAATTCTGGAACCAGATATCCTGGCTTATATCCCACCTCTACTGAGTACTATCTGTGTGTTTGCCAGGCCTCTGTGGCTTCTTATCTAATACAATGGAGTGATAAGAGTATCCACCTGGAAGAGCAAGTAAGGGTTCAGTGAGTTTGAATAAATAAAGTGCTTCAAACAGTCGTCCTTGTCTAGTACCAGTTGTGTGCTATCTAGTTATTTTTGTGTTACTTAGTCTGAGAATTCACTACTACTTGCAATCCATCCCCAGAGCTTTGCCGTTGTAGCTATGAACATAGAAAACACCTGTCTTCAAGCCAAGCAATAAATGACTCTAAACATTCCATATTTATATTTACTTAATGAGCGAATATACTTTGTCTTTATCTATGCACCAGATTCTGTGATGGGATTTCAAAAGATGACTCAGTAAAGAACTTGACCTTCCAAGTTGGCATAGGAGATGAACCCTGTATATAAATCCAATTGAGAGGGAGCTAAGTCCTCAGGAAAAAGTGTTGGGTTGTTCAGAGGAGGGAACATCCTTAGTTCCTGCCACTGCAGACCAAGGATGACTTCAGAAAGGTGGGAGCATCAGGGGACCAAGGAAAAGATCTCAATCTAAAAGATAAATAGGAGTCAGGTGTGGTGGTGCATGCCTGTAATCCCTGCACTTGGGGGTCTAAGACAAGAGGATTACAGGTTTGAGGACAGCCTCAGCAGGTAGTGAGACTCACATCAACCTAGTGAGACTCTGTTTCCAAATAAGAAATAAAATTGGGCTGAGGGTGTAGCTCGAAGGTAGAATTCCCCTGAGTTCAATTCTCAGTATCCTCCTAAAAGATAGATAGATAGATAGATAGATATACAAATTCCAATATATAGGTCTCTATATGGATCTCAATATATATAAATACATATATATCTATGTATGTGTATATAGATCTATATACATCAACAATGTCATAATATATAATAATAATGTCATATATATCTCAATATATATAGTATATATATCTGTATATATTTGTGTGTGTGCATATATATATATATAGCCATGAAAATAGAATCATGCATTGCTAAGTCACACCTCAACAAAAGCCCTTAACTTATTCTTTCATATTTCATCATAGCATTTTCATGTGCTTTCATCCATTTTACAGGTATACAACAACAGTCCTTAATAACCAGGAAGCTTTGCTTTTTTTTCCTTCTTTAAAGAGAAAGCCTAACAAACGTTCCCAAAATAGCGCTGTGCTTTTTGACATTTACTGTACATACTAGATGTTCCAAATACACGTCTCCCTTGGGAAATTCATTACATTTCAAATTATACACGTCTGTTAAAGCATAGATCTGTTCTACCTTCCATGTATTTGTTATTGCTGCTTCTGAAACTTCCTCATAGCCCCAAAGAGGTCTTAATCCCTGTCAAACGTTATTATGTTACCAACTTTTATGTAGTCTTGAAAGGGGTTGTTTATTTAGTTTCAGTGACTCCTTGTTACTGCCAAATATTATTTCATTTCAGCGCAGATGTAAGGGGTCCAATGACTGGAATTGTTTTACAGCCCTGACATTGCCGGGAGATGGATACCAGTTTAATTATGGACAGCTGAAAATGATCTAGGAGTCACCTGCTATGAGTATTTATCATCATTACGGACTTCTCGCCAAGCTGTGGTCTGAGCGCTTTCATAACGTTCCATGTGCGTTAACAGACAGCTTGATCTATACAGAACCTGTATCTTCTGTCACCTTTAAATTTATGTATGGACAGTTTAATATTGCTTGATTATTTTCTTTTCCTCTGCTCAGAGTGAGAAAACATGTTTCCGTCATTCATGGTTTTTCTTCACTCTTTTTTCTGTTTCTGTCCATTGCCGTTCTCCCACAGCTGCACTGATCCTTCCAGCTGTTTTTCCAATTATGCCTCATTGGAAATTATTCATTACTGAAAGAATGTGAATTGGGTAGACTGGACACATAAAGGATCAAGCAGTACAATGACTAAAATATAGTTGGCACTTAATAAAAGCAGAAGGGATGAAGCTGGGCGTGGTGGCGCACGCTTGTAATCCCAGCATTCGGGAGGCTGAGAACTGAGGATCCGGGTTCGAGGCCAGCCTCAGCTACCTAGTGAGGCACTCTGCAACTTAGTGAGACTCGGTTTCAAAATAAAGAATTAAAAAAATAGGGCTGGGGGTATAGCTCAGAGGTAGAATGCCCCTGAGTTCAATCCCCAGTACCGCAAAAAAAAAAAAAAAAAAAAGCAGAAGGGATGAAGAAGGGAAGAGAAGGGAGAACCAGAAAGAAGGCTATGAAAGTATGAACACTCTTCATAGAATTCCTCCATCTTCCCTTTTAGAAGAAATTAATAATAGCACAATTTCTGCTACTAACCTCCTCTGCATTTTATACTGCACTGTAACAAAATATATTTTTTCACCTTCTCTTTTTATCTCCACCTTTCTATAAGTGGATCTTGATTTGTCCCCATCAGGTTAGACAAAGAATTGGATAATTAGAGCAGCCAGGCTACCATCAGCTGATGATAAACTAGGTGATTGTCTCACCTGCCTAACTGCTCCTCGTTCCTTTCTTCCTCTCTCCTGACCCTGGCCATAAGGTCTTCAAGACTTCCAAGTCTGTCCTGGATATCTGGATAACAGTCAGAGCTAACTCTAGTGAGGGCCTAGCATGCAGGCATCATTCACTATGCTTAGTCTCCATATGGGTCATCTCATTTAATTCTCATACAGTCTTAGAAGATCACCAGCTTTCACATGCTTTTTCTGTAGCTCTTTCTGTTCTCATCAAGGGACAATTTTGCCCCACCCCACCCCCATCCCCCAGAACATTTGGTACTGTCAATCATTGTGATCATACATCATGATGTTCAGAGTGATAGAGACATACATGCACACAGCACTTGGTGTGCCGCCCCCCACCTGGTTCTCAGCTTCCTTACCCTCCCCTGGCATCACACTGATATTGTCATTGATAAATTTGTGTATGAACCTCATGTTCCATTGAAGTGTTTTCCTCATCGAGTGTCACAGCTGGGCCAGTATCAGGGATGTGATAAATATCCCAGAAGGCACAGGAAAACCTCCTAGCAAAGAATCACCTCGCTTAAAACATCAAGAGCACCACTGCTGAGAAGACTCTCTGTGCATAACATTATGCAAGTGAGCCAGGCCAGCCTCAAAAAGTCCAGGGTGGAATGTTTTCTCTCATCTGTGGAGGCTAGAGAGAAAATAGAACACAAAAGGAACTTCAGATAATTGAGGAGAGAAATCAGTAGAACAGTGGAAGGGGCTTGGGGAGAGGGGCAAAAGGAGGGTTGAGGAAGGAAAGAGTTCAAATAATGTTATGTCCATATATGAAAGTATCACTAACAATCTCACTAATCTGTATGTGGAGGGGTGACGTGGCAGGATAGGGTTTGAAAGGAAACGCACCAAACCTGTGTGCATATATGTTTGTATCAGTTTGACCCTCACTATGATTTATAATTACAATGCACCAATTAAAGGCTGACATTTAAAGGGGCTAAAGAACCTGTCCAGGGCTACTCGATATCTGGGGAGACTGGGAGCAAACGCAGCCCATACCTTTGCATCACATCGCATACCAGTTAATGTCTTCAGCAACTGTCTCATTATCCCTCACACCGAAGGAGCTGAAATTCCCGATGCGAAGCTTTTCATGCCAGGAATTCTCAATATAAGATCACTTTCCAGTTATTTGCAGATCACCTACTTCTCTGACTTTTCCATAAAATGAGCAGAATCAGAAAAAACCTATGGGAAGCAGTCTTTCACTCTAAACACTGACAATTTTGTACACACACACACATACACACGTGCGCGCGCATACAGCATACAATGGGGCAAGAGTTTCTTTGACTTTTAGATTAGCAGAAATAACATATAAAAGATAAAAGCAGAATGCATAAGCAAACAATCATGCTAGCTAAGCAACAAACTGAAGATAGGAGATAGAGTTACACAGTTTTTAATGATGAATAAATTGTACCCATTTCATCTGATGAATATTTAATCATTAACATTATAACTTGTGTCTTGCAGATTGATAGAAATGCTAAATAGTCATCCATATCATTTTCAAGTGCCATTGGAAAGTGTGTTAGTCTTCTCTTTTTATTAATTCTTCAATTGACAAATATCAGTTGTCAATAGTGATTTTTAGATTGTGTGCATTTTTAGTAATCCTAATCATTCCTGAAGGCAGCTGCACACAGGAGCACATGTATTTTGTGTTCACACATGCACACATACATGTAGACATGTGCGAATCCATATACAGTAATCACACACCACGTACCTCCACGCGTCACACACATGCATGCACAGGCAGGTCCTAGATATTACTCCCCAGAGCAAAGCCTCCTTTACCTTTACCCCTCCCCGCCAGGAGAGTCTGCCCCAGCCTCCCACCCACCTGTTCGGGGACTTTTGCTCCTGCCATCCATGTTCCATCCAGAACCTGTCTCTTGGGTATCACAGCAGCTCCAGGCAGTGAAATGAACCAACTCCTTTTTACCATCCCTCTATCTAGAGGTAATCGTTAAGTTCTTGCATATCCTTCTTGTATAACCAGTTCTTGTATATCTTCCATAATCCCCTTATACGTGTTTAAATATATATGTGTGTATCCTTTGAATGTTTTATTTCAGGGGGTGCTGGTACTGGGGATTGAACTCAGGGATATTCTGCCTCCAGGCTATGACCCCAGGTCCCCCCTTTTTTTATTTTGAAACATAGTTTTGCTAAGTTGCTAAGGCTGGCCAGGATTGGAGGGACATTTTCCCTTCACAGTACATCCTTCTGTACTGCTGAGACTTATTACCATGATAAAGAATGATAACACTCTTCCTTTATTAAACCAATCATATGTTAAGGAAATGAGTTACCCAAAGAAATACAATACCCCCCCCCCCAAAAAAACCACCCAGATATCAGATCTTCTCTGTAATGAAAGCCCATTTGCTGAACCCTATGCTAGTTTGGACTGAGTCACTCTAGGTTATGGAGTCTGCTCCTCTTTGTTGAGATCTTTATATATTGAAACCAATCTTAAGTAATTAAACCCCACAATGGATTAAATGTGGTATTATACTTTGTGAATTATTATAGTTACTGCAACAAATCTTGTATCCACAAGGAAAGCTCTGAAACCAAAACATTATTTTAGTGGAATTGGTTGGTGGCTATTTGAAGCTCCCAGAGGGAAAGACTTCCCCCCAGATAATTGCTCTCCTTTCAGTCTCCCCTTCTCTGCCTCACACAGCCACATCTTGCCCTCTCCTTCACTATCTCATTCCCAAAGTCTGTTCCAGGCAAGACAAATGCAGATTCAAAATCTTTGCACATCCTCAGAACTTACCTGGAATTGAATGTGCAGCAAGTTAAGCAATGATTCAAGTTTTGCATATGTTTACTTAGAAATATACTAGGGAAATCAGGTAGAACACCTTATGGAAGTCCATCCTATCCATCCATCCTCCACGTATTCATCCATCTACCATGCATGCATGCATCCATCCCCTATTCACCCATCCATTCATTCACTCATTCACTGATCAATCTACCCATCCATCATAAATGCATGCATGCATTCATCCATCCCCATCCACCAATCCATTCATCTATCCATCCATCCATCAATCCATCATGCATGCATCCATCCATCACCAATCCATTCATCCATCCACCAATCCATCATGCATGCATGCATCCATTCATCCCCATTCACCCATCCATCCATCCATCCATCCATCCATCCATCCATCCATTCATCATGTATGAATGTATCCATTCATCCATCCCCCATCCACCCATTCATTCATCCATCCCCCATCCACCCATTCATTCATCCATCCATCCATCCACCCATCCACCCATCCATCCATCATTCATGCATGCATCCATCCCCCATCAATCCATCCATCCGTCCATCCATCCATCCATCCATCTATCCATCCATCCATCCATCCACCCATCCATTATTCATTCATCCATCCATCTCCCACCCATCCAGTCATATATCCATCCATCTATCTGGTCCCCTAAGACAGATAGATGCTTGTGCTTACTAATGTGGACAGACACTACAGTGAGGAGCAATGGTTAAAAGGAGGAGAAGGGGCACTGATGTCTGTGGGTGAGCCTGATCAGGCAAGGAAAGAATTTGGCTCCTTTGTTTTATTTTTATTGGATTGAATCTCTAGATGGTAAATATGATATAAGTCTTTGAGCCAGATCAGTGATAAAGAAAGCAATGTTTTCAGGGTGCTCAGAATCACAAACTACCTAACAGAAAAGAGCATCTGCACCCCCAAAGCAAATATCTTCACACAATAAACACGTCTTTCTGCCTCAACCATACTCTTTGAGACTTAATTTTTTTCTACAACCATCTTCCCCAGAACAGAACCAAATTGGTCACTAGGGCTGGAACCTCTCCAGTCCTGGCAGGCCCCTCTGCCTGGAGACCTGGCCTGCAGAGGTCTGTAGACCTTTGGGCCTCACCGGGCAACAGTTTTCTCCCTTTTCATGAGTCCTAGTTTCCCATAAGTCTCATGTTTTTCCGAGTTTCTGGCTCATGCCAGGCACACGTCCTTGATATTTTGGCCTCATGAGTACCCGAGCTTTAACTCTATGAAGACTTTTTCTGCCTAGTTCTGGAAGCTTAGTTTCTTGTCTAATTTCTCCCCATCCACTGCCAGCTCACCGCTGATGTTTCTCCCATTCCCTCATTCCCCCAATACCTATGGCCCTTGTCCACTTGCCTCCTCCACACGCACACACATGTGCAAGAATAGACACACACAGGTATACACACACATAGTCACCACAGATATTGCACAAATAACCTTTGCAATGGTGGCAGGTTGAAGATTTGACTTTTTTTTTTTTTAGTTAATACAAATAAGGAAGGGATGGGAACCTTTTCTGGAATGTTCTGTGAGAAGGTACATTTCCTCTTAAATTCTGTCTCTCCTTCAGTTTTAAATTCCCTTAAAGATTTCCTGCACATAAAGGTCCTCTGAGGATTTGTCTTACGTTACCAAGCAAACTACTGGCTATGCACTAGGTATAACTGTGAATTATGGGGTGTTAGATGAAAGCACTTTTAAATGGAAATTAATTTGAAAAGATCTTCCTTAAAATAAAAAAAGAAAAGATCTTCCCTTATCTGCCTCTCCTGGGGATGAGCCACATACCCTGAACATTTTCAGTCTTGAATTTTGAGTTCATGTTAGACTTTGATTTCCATTAATTATCCCAAGGACTCAGTAGCATTCAAAAGTGGCACATGGACTGATGGAGCAGTCCCTGGCCTCTGGCCTTGCTAATGGTGCCATGTGCAAACTCAGACTGTGCCTGGACCAGTGTGGCCTTGAATCTGCCTCCACATGAGTCTTCCTGCCACTGTACTTCCTCTGTGACACAGGTGCTGCAATACCAGTGACACTCCCCATTAGCCATCTCCTCAGGTCAGGAAAAACATCATTCCTTTAAAGGTGTGCCAGATTTTTATTTGGAACCCAGTGCTATACAGACAGTTCTAGACAAACCAGAATTAACTTTTGTGGCCTGAAAAATACTCATTTGGGGGACATTCTGTGTGCTTTGAGTACATTTTCCCATAATGAGGTAACATTTGGAGACTAGAAAGCATCTCTGGAGACATCCCATCCATCACCTGACTCCAAGCAGGCTTCACTCAACCCCCTTCCCTGGCACAGGTGAACATCCGGTTCTCACAGATCATTAGGGGAAAAAAAGACTTCCATTCACTCTCGGGTAACCATTCCACCACTGACTTCCCTTCAATTCTATCATTATCTTTGCGGTACAGGGAATCACTCCACACAAAGTGAAGCTGCTGTGAGCTTTAAAAACCTACATTTGAATATTTTGGATCAGATGTCACAAAGCAGCCTGACTGTCAGTACACTTCAGCTGTACTGAAAAAGTCCATCTCAAACCAGGCATTGACATTTACTCTTGGAGCTGCTCCCAGGGCAGAACCTTCATTTTATGATATGCTTCTGACCTGCATTCCCTTTAGGATTCCCTTCCATCTCGGATCTGGTCATCATTAAATGATGAGGTGCTGCAGGTGTATGGTCAGTCTTCCTTTTCCCAGGAATCATAGTATCATATCCCTTTCCTGAAACCCCTTTAGCAGGAGCAGAAAAAGAAAAAAAAAAGCGTTAGCAGTAGCTTTTCATCTTGTGAAAAGCTCGCTGAGACACACACAGAACCTTCCATGCTTGGATTGTTCCTTTGGTTTTCAGCAAAGGCAGCTTTAAAGAAACCTTTCCCCTTGCTTTCCCATTCTGCGATGCAACTCGGGAAACCCTGATGTGGTCTCTAAGAGGTCCAATTACATTTTGGCACCTAATAATCCACTGGGCCTTCTGCAGTTAGAAACAAAATACACACCTCTCTCTCTTTCAGCTATTTCCCTTGGCAAAGGGGAAAGGGAAAGGAACTGGGCCAGTCATGAGAACCCTGCCCGGAGAACTGAGGTAAACCTCAAGACAAGACACCGGCCCAGAGATGCAATGCTCGCGGTCATTGTCTGAGACCGCCGGCCTGAAATTGACACCATATGCGCCTGAGGAGTGATTGCTTCAAGGGGGGGGGGGGCAACATAGCAACATGTCAGAACATTTTAGTAACACCTAATTCATCCCAAGGTTATAAATAAATATGATGCTCGCTTAAAAACAAAAGCTGAAAAATACTTTAACTAGATTACTCCTGTGACAGTCCTTGAGGCAGAGGTGAACTTTATTAGGGAGACAACACAAATAAAGAGAAACACATAACTTTTATAGTATATTTTTACGTGATTTTATTTTTTTTGCAGTAAATAAAGTGGTTATGGGGCTCCAAGGGAAAGGGCCCAGATGTTAGAGAGTTGTGTGAAATTTAGGGGAAACAAGTTGTAAAAAATGCAGTCATAAAGCAGGCTGTCAGTGCCACACATCTGGACAATACAGCTGTATGTGCCTAGTGGCTGTCGTCACCCAAAGAAAACTCAATAACCTTATTTCACCCCAATTAGGCTTCATACCAACAAGATCAACATTAAGTTGTGAGGGGGTGGGAGGGACATTCATGTGGCCCCTCTATGTCAAGCAGCTTTTATCTTTCACTTGAATATGGTCACCAAGAAATAAAAGATTGCTAACAGTCATTTCCACTATTATAAAACCCTATTTAATGTATAATGTATAATAAGTCAAAGTTTGACAGTTTGGACTACTGGCTATGCCAAACAACAAAAGATCTTCTGTACCATGCAAGTGACCTGTCAGTCAGCCCCAGATGGAACCTGCCTTTCTTCTGCCCTTCTTTGGGAGTCTGGGTCTAATGCCATTGTGGAAGCATTCTCTGCCCTATTGGAAAATGAAGCTGATATTCTGACAATCTAGGCTACTTAGGGCAAAGAATAAATGCTCCACAGCATTGGGGCATTTGGGGATATTTTTCCTTTTTTTTTATCTTTTATTTTTGGCTAGCAATGAGGCACCTTTGCAGTTAAGAC
Organism: Graphiurus murinus; assembly: GCA_004027655.1. Classification (NCBI taxonomy): domain Eukaryota; kingdom Metazoa; phylum Chordata; class Mammalia; order Rodentia; family Gliridae; genus Graphiurus; species Graphiurus murinus. The sequence goes on along the minus strand of PVLC010014075.1, from coordinate 18,541 downwards.
AAATATTACAAAGCATAAAGTACCCTTTCATCTTTTCATCACTGACAGACTGCCAAAGGTTACAAAATGTCACTTTTCCTAATATTTGTGTTTCTTCATAGGTGTTAGTGGCAGCAAAATCAATTATAGATACCGGAGAGAAGTTACCCGTACCTCTAATAGGGAAACTCATGAAATTTCAGCTTCTCCAGATTAAACTCAAGGACCAGCAGCGGCGGGAAAACGAAAAGAAGGTACTGTATGATGTGAGCATTTTAACGGAGGGTAAATAATGAACAAATTGGAGCCAGGCTTCTCCAGGAATACTTCTCTTTCCTTAAGCTACCATTAAGTATTACCTAGTGAAGGTAGGTGTCACCTCAACTTCTCAGGGAACAGGCTATCCAAAGATTAATGAGAGGAATTATGATGACTGCATTAAGCAAATCCCCCTACATATGAAAATGAGAAAATTAAGGGCGTATGCTTATGATTATTTTTATGGTAGTATATTTATATGTCTGTAATAGCAAGCAAAGGACCCAGGAAAGAAATGGAGTCAGGAGAAGGAAATATTAAAGTGGGGAAAGGAAACCCTCAAGTCAAACTCTGTGTAAATTATTTCATAATATTCAATAGGAATGCCTATTAAAGTAGTAGGCATATTTGCACCTTAATAATGAAGTGACTAAGTAGCAATCCATCACTCCTATTTTCATGTCATGCATCTGATCATTTCTTCACATGTGGATTTTTTTTCATTTAATTTGCCTGGAGAAATCAATCAGCACTTAAAAAATTCATATTTACATTAGAAAAAATTTAAATACTTTCAGCAAAGTGATGCCAGGTTCACACCCATTTGCTATGATCATTATTTTTAAAAATATGCTTCTCTTATTTTCCAAATCATGCTGAAAATTTTTTGGAAAGCCAAATACTTCTGTATGTATGTGTGTGTGTGTGTGTGTGTGTGTGTGTGTGTGTGTATGTGTATGTGTGTGTGTGTGTGCACATTAATGCACATGTGTGTAGGAAATTGATTTGTACATAAGTCACTTTTTATGATCTTAAGCAGAAGATGCAAAATCAATTAATGGGAGAAGAAATGATTGAATATATCCAATATATTCACTTCTTCACCTTTGCAAGACTCCCAAATCTAAGGTTCTTATTGGAATTGTGTTCTTGACAGGATAAGTATAGACAATAATAGTAATAATACCTCTTTGTGTTTGCAATGTTTGCAATGGCTTTATGGTTTTCAAAGAGATTCCACATATAGCATCTTATTAGGGTGGCAATATTATTCACAGGAAAATTCTACTCAGTTGATGGTATAGCTTCATATCCATTGGAGATGTCCCCAACATGCACAGAAACTATGTACCTTAAGCAATTCTCAGGGAAATTGAGACTTGGTAGAAGAAAAAATGGAAAATTCAAAACTAGTATAGAACCACCTTGCCTGTTTAAATTCCAGTGTCTTATAGGAATCCGCATTATAAAAAGTAGGCTGTGAGTCTTGCAAAAATTCTAGCAGCTTCTGTGTGTTTTGTATTTTCCCACAGCACCTATAAACAGCATGCTAAAGAGTCTTGATTTGTCTGCTATGTTGCAAGTCAGTAATTGTTTATTATAGGAGTAGTTTGTTGATTTTGATTAAAAAACTTTTAAAATAAGTAGAATATCCTGGTAGCTCATGAAATTTTTTGAAGTGTGCAATGATATAAAATATTTTTGCACTATTATTTTTCTCTGGAATTCTTTGAATTGTGAACTATAATGATACTGTTATGAGATTCTAAAGATGTGGAAATAATCTTATCTAATTTATTGAAAATTTGAGTGTCCCAAGGAATTGAGGTTTAAACATTAAATATTGAAGAAAAAAGTATTAGGCACACTAAGAGAACAATTTGAGCAATTAAGAGCCAAAAATTACATAATCTAATTTAATGTCTTCTTTATTTGGGGTTCCCAAAGCACCAGCCACAAATCTCATGAGTTAAAAGCATATGAGTAGGTGCTAAATAAATTGATGAAAACTGATTGGAATGGAATATTCTCTAGAAAGTGATCTTAGTAAAAGTGAGATGAAAGGAGTTGTTTGCAGAATGATGTAATCTATGTTGATTTCAATAACACTGCCCAAGAGGTCAGTTGGAACAATGGAGGTTAATGTCTGTCAGCCAGGAGTTTGGCAGAAAGAAAAATAAATAGAAAGTGCAAGTGTGTCGTAAAACCAAGACCATGCTGTGCATTAGAAAATGAATAAAGAAGAGAGGACTTTCCCCAACCTCTTCCTCTTTCCTGAGCCCTGGATGAGATTCAGCAGTTACTCCATGGGGAGTGACTATCTTCAGCTTCTTAACCTCAACACGAAGTCTATGTAGCTGTTTTCTTTCAAATGCTAATTGCAATATATTGCTTGCATCTGTACAATCCAAAGCATGTTTTCTACCTTCTGTGTTTAATTTTTGGAATTGAACTTTTAAGAATGCTTTTAAAATACCCATAGCAGTAATAACAGAAAATATTAGGGGAAGAAGAGGGCAAAAGTATCTAGTATAACTAAGTCCCTATTCTTTTTCTCCAATGGAACAAATTGTAATGTACCACTATATATTTGATCGTGTTCTATTCAATAAAAAAATTTTAAATAAATGATAAATAATAGTTCCAATGGCCAAACATAGGAAAAATATTACTGTAGACTCTAATAACTTTAATAACTTAAAACACTGATCTGGGCTATATTTAACCTTGCTTTTGCTTTCTGCTTTGGGAAAAAGCTGGCTGGCTGATTAATATTATATAAAATACAAGCAAAGATGTTTTTAAGAAGAGTTTTAAAGCTTTTAGCATGTGAATTTCTGGGACACAAATTCTGGCCTCTGGAAACATCTTATCAATAATTTCCAAATATATACATACCATGGAGAAATATACTCTATTTCTCTAAGTACATTTCAGCATTTCAGAACTTCTGAGTCTGTCTCTCACAAAATGACTCCAGATTAGATTTTATTATATGTAAAATTTTATTATAAAATTTTAATTAAGAGGACATTTTCGCTAGGCGTGGCGGCGCACGCTTGTAATCCTAGCATTTGGGAGGCTGAGACCGGAGGATTTGGGTTCTCGGCCAGCCTCAGCTACATAGTGAGGCACTTCACAATTTAGTGAGACCCGGTTTCAAAATAAACAATAAAAAATAGGACTGGGGGTGTAGCTTGGAGGTAGAATGCCCCTGAGTTCAATCCCCAATACTCCCAGTACTACAAAAAAAAAAAAAAAAAAAAGGACATTTTGTTGAAAAATTAATTTTCTTTACATCACTATCTTAATATCTATTTTATATTTTTAGTTCTATCAGTATTGTTGTTAATTCATCAATCCAACAAACATTTATTGAAACAAAATTTATAGAAACAATGTACTGGGCACATGTATTCTCATAGTGTTCCTTATAATTTTAAGATAAATTGCTTGGTTTCTGCTCTGAGCCATGTTTTAATGTAGTTACCTGAATTTTTATTTTCACTTGCATTTTTGCTTCTTTTTCCCTCCAACATTTATGTTACATATTAAATATGAACACATACTTAAAAGCAAAACACTTCATTGTGAAATAAAATATTTTGGTTATATGGACAATTCAACTAAAATAAAACATTTGATGATAAAAATAGATGAAAAATGGCTACAATAAAAAAATCATTAGTCATTTAAATAATGACCAAACTAGACTTAGGTGCCTCTGAGTAGAGAAAAATCAGAACCTTTGCATGGGTGTTACCACAAAATTTGAATATATTATATTTTTAATTTATGAATTCAAATAACCAGTCCATATTTCATTGATTTTTTGATGATGTCTTTTATATAAAAGTTCTTCCTCTTTCTAGCTTATGTACATAATATGAGTTGCCTTACATTCTTTTTTTTTTAATTCATAACAATTTACAAGACAAGAGAAGGAGGATATAAAAAACTATGGACAGATAATTTTGGTAAACTTTTATTAAAACAACTCAAAATTAAAAGTACCTGATAACACAATATAAGCTACAAACAACCCGGGGCCTCCTCCAGAAGAAAAACGAAGAGAAATTAGAGAGACTTGCACAGTTTCCAGCTCACTCCAGTCTAAACCCCGAAACACTGGAAGTCAGCCAATGCAATGCCATTTTGTGTGTGTGTTTTGTTTGAAAAGAAAGGCCATAGGGACATACCAGGAAATTACAGGCTGGTTAGTTCTGATTCAGTTGTGGTTAAAATCTTCAGAAACTATTTTAAGAAATCAAACAGAGGAAGAGCAGGAACTCAGTGTAGAGGGACCCGTGTGGTTTCAGGAAAGGGATAACTTGCCCCGCTAACTGGATGGAATGTTTGAAGGCTGGATTATCAAAATGCAGATACTACCAAAATGAATGTTGGATCTAAAGCGCCTTAAAACCCAGCAATTCAGGGCGAAATAATAAAAGGCTCCCTGGTTGGTTTATCTGTAAAACACAGTAGTGCTTTCCTAACTGGTTTGATTTTCATTAATGAAAACTTTTTTATGGACTTCAAGAAAACTTTAAAGAAACACACATATTTAGAATAGAGTAATATTTTCAAATAGTTGTCACAGCCAATAACAATAGTTTGTTACCATTGTCTGGTACCCTACTAAGGTCTTGACACATGGTGTACTGTTTAATCCTTTAAATGATTGTATGAGGTATGGAGAATTTTTTTCCCAATCAGAAGATGGATAAACTGAGGGCATGAAAAGTTAAAGCATTTCCCAAAGGCAAACAGCTACTCTCAGTGATGGAGCTGGGATACACATCCAGAATTGTCAGACTCTGAAGGCCGTGTTTTTAACTATTGTACATACCTCTCCCAAGTGGGTCTCAATATCAAGAAATGGCACTCTGGAGCCGGGCGTGGTGGCGCATGCTTGTAATCCCAGCACTTGGGAGGCTGAGACAGGAGGATCTGGGTTCGCGGCCAGCCTCAGCTACCTAGTCAGGTACTCAGCAACTTTGGAGACCCTATTTCAAAATAAAGAATAAAAAATAGGGCTAGGGGTGTAGCTCAGAGGTAGAATGCCCCTGAGTTCAATCCCCAGTACCGCAAAAAAGAAAAGAAAAAAGAAATGGCACTCTGGGCTCACAAGCAGCACAGTGCTGCCTAGATGCTTCTTCATGGGACCCATGACTTTGCCCAGTAATCTACTGACAACCATCCAGTTTCACTAATTACTCTGCCTACAACATCCTGAGGTTAAATGTGCGAATGGCAGTCAAGGACAGAAACAAACTCACTAGCAATGAAGGCCTCCAAGCTAATGAACTACTGATTCCCAAGATGATCCTGATTTAATTTCTAATCCTACCCTCCTTGCCCAGAAATAACCCAGTTCCTGAGGAATCACTTAGATTTGAAATTTCCTGAGATTATGCCAAGAACCCTTGGGCTTTTTTTTTTCTGCCTTTTTGGATGGTGAGGTAGGATAGCAGTGACTGATCTACTGCTAAGATTTCTTAGAGACACACAGGGTCCTGCAGAAGGTAGACATCAGACCACCATGCACCAACATGGCCATGTTTTAATTCCTTGAATTAGCAACTGTACCCTGAAGATGGTGATGAGGCACCTCAGAACATTCTGCAGGGGCCTTAAGATTGCATTATTTGGTCACTAGAAACCAATAAATTCCTAAGCTTGTATTTTTTACACATAACACAACTCTAGAGAAGCAAGTTCTTAATTAAGCTTTGTGCATTATATTTTCTATTCAGTAGAGGTATGGGAAAAAGAATGAGTGGGGTAAAAAGATGGGGTAGGATAAAAGGGCATAAAAAGAAAGCATAGAGAAGGGAAAACATAAAATTCAGAATATCAACACCCTATTACAATTAATGTTAACATTTTGATGTTTCCTTTCTTTCTATGGATTTGCTTTTATATAGTTGTAATCATTATAAAAATGTTTTTAATCCAGCTTTTTCCATTAAAATATATCATAATTTGTACTCATTTATAGTGTCTATATCTGTCTACATCTACCATTAGGATTTGTTACATGATGTTCTATTGATTCCTGTAATTTTTTTAATCATTCACATATTGTTGAACATTAAACTATTTATATATGTATATATATTTGAATAAACCATGTACTCTATAGTATGAAATTTTCCATATTTTGAATAATTTCCTTAGCATAGATTTATAATACCAATTTGATTTGACCTAAAAAAATAACTTTGTGTTTCTGAAGCAGGTTCTATGATTATTATGATAATTTAGACCTAGTTCTCTATTAAAAAATGGCCCCTAGTCAAATGAACTTGGAAATCATTGTGTGCTATATACAATCTTTGAGATTTAACAGCACAGTGGCTGATTAAAGATAGATTTTTGTGAAAGAAGTCTGCTTAATAGTGTTTAACCTGTCCCTCAAACTTATTTAATCCCATACATTTCTCTCAGCCCATCTCTTGGGCTCTCATAAACAGCCTAGTAAACTTGATATCTTGAAAGAGAACCAAAAGAATGCTCAGAAAAGACCCACATTCTCACAAACCACAATAATGAAGTAAGTTAGCTACAACATCCATGAGTATGTTTTCTTAGTCATATCCTTTTTTTAAGTTGTTTTAGTGCATTATGATCATATATCTTGATGATGGGTACTAGAGACATACATGCACATAGCACACTGTGAATCCTCACCCAGTCCCCCCTGCCACCTCCTCTCCCTCCCAATCTTCCCATGCTTGATCCTGTGATTAGTATTGATAAGTTTGTGTATGTACATCATGTCCATTGAAGTATTTCCCTCTTCAAGTCCTCCTCTCTCCTCCCATCTCAATAATATGATTGTGAGGATCTTATCATAGATCAAATATGAAACACAAAGTTATGCATAAATACGTAGATCCATTACTAACTATAAGAATAAGATGAAGTTTGGCTATTTACCATAAGTTCCATTGGCTTGTACCATTAGTCCCCCATTCATAGTGAAGTCTAGGAGAATGAATATCTATTGATTACAAATGAATTTTGACATCAAGAAGTCATTTAAAAATAAAATGTGATCTAAAATGTTTTGAAGTACCAAATAACTAGGTTGCTCTTGTTACAGAGGAGAATTTTTTTTTTCTCCCTTTAAAAAGATAACAACTTGAGATTAAAGATTCTACATAGATGTCCCTTGATACTCAACTAAGCATGTGAAATGCTAATCCTACTTTTAGTTACTGCCAGGACAAGACCCCACATCTGCTATGTAGCTTGACTGGTTAAGAAATGCCTGCACCTCTCCAAAACCTTTGCACAGTAGGAGGCATCCAGATGCTTCTGTACATATTGCATTTTTAAAAAAAATGTATTCAGTAATGAACATGTGTTTCCTAACATGGTAGAGAGGACTTTTGGGATACTCCACTTCAAAATTTTTGTCTTGAGTTGGCAGGACTTTCCTCTGAAATTTTTATGTTGTGAGCAGATGACCATAGGATGGGGGGTATGCATGCTATGTTATCCAGAAGCAAGAAAGGCCAGAGAAAGAGTTTTTGTGAACAGACTTTAGTTTATGACTTATGGGGTCAGCCTGGCTGAAAGTTTGCCTAATCTAATTCACTCCCTCCCTCCCTTTAAATATCAAACATAGATGGGAGGAGCTTCCTCAGAATGAGAGAAAAGGGGAAGAAAGATAGGAGGTGAATTTCCTATGACTGTGGCTTGTAGAAGAGGAATTTTTACCTCTGTTCCAAAGTAGAATTCTAGAGGTCAAGCAGTCAATCACTGTCCAGAGCCAGAAGTGCAGAGAGACTTCCTGCGTCAGCTCGAGTGTGGAGGGTGAGAGGGGGAACAGACAGGACATGGGAAAGGAGTAGGTAGACCACCACTGGGGTCAGCCACAGGAGGAAAGCAGGGACTGGGCAGGGAAAGGAGCATGTTCAGAAATCCACTAACCGCATCCTTGCCTGGATCTGGTGCTGAGGAGGACCCAGGGGCTTCCATTCTCTTCTGTATAGCTTCTGTGAGCCAGTGAATCCTTTCTCAACCTGGGAAATTCTTTACATAGAAAGACTTTTTGAATTTCTACCAATTGGAGACTCATCATTGTAAAAAGTCATGTAGAGAGAACAATGACAATTATGTTTATAAAATCATGCATAAAACTAATTTGAAAAAATACATCAAATACCTTCACTTATTTTTCTAGGTGGCAGAATTATGGTGATTTGTATGATTCCTCTTCTCAGTTTTTCAATATTGCATACTATTTTTCTAACAAAAATGGTACGTAAAAAAGTGAACCACAATTCATAAAGATCATCTTTAAAAATACTTTTGTGAAGGTGAGGGAGGTAAACAGTGGTAATTGATGTTGATGAAAACTAACATTGACAAGTAACATTAAGAATATTAATGGAAATTAGTTTAAAGATGCTTTTCTCCAGTCTCTCAACTTTGGCCTTGCTAAAGAATTCCAAGGCAGAAAGAGAGTGGAAAAAGAAGGCTGTGAGCAGGAATACTAGAGGAGAGAGGGGAGTACTCTGGAGAAACCAGAGCAGCCAGAGGGCAGACAGGTGTGAAAAGAAGCTGGGAGAGAACATCGGAGGCTGAGGCCATAAGAAGAGTTTAGGGTTTGGAATCAAACCAGCATGCATATCTACCACACCTGTTGGCTTAGGAAAAACCGTGTGTCTTAATTTATGTGATGAGAATAAAATTACTCATTTTACAGTTTGTTTTATGAGAACAAATTTAAAATGATGATGTCTAGCTGGGTATGGTGACACACACCTATAGTCCCAGTAGTTGGGAGGCTGAGACAAGAGGATCACAGATTCGAGGACAGCCTCAGCAAGTAATTAGAATCTCATCAATCTAGCAAGACTGTTTCAAAATTAAAAATAGGGCTGGGGTGTAGATTGGCAGTAGAATTCCCCTGGGCTCAATCCCCAGTACCACACACACACACACACACACACACACACACACACACACACACACACAAAGATGATGTCTAAAAGCACCTCTCATCGGGCATGACTAGCTTTTGCTACTAGAATTTATCACTTACTCTGATTTTTTGGTTATGATCAGCCCTCATCTGTCTAGGATCTCAGGAAAGGCCACAGAGGGAAAATTTCCATGGTACTCAACAAGTATCTATAGAATGACAAGGTATATGAATGAATACATACTATGAATAAATGTTTATTCTTCTAGGTAAATCTTAGAACAATTCAACCTAAGCTAAATAGTTTCCTTTTTCGGGACAAAAGATTACCCTGTGATTTTATTTAAAGTTGCAGTTTTGAAAGTTCCTGCTGAACTTGAATAGTGAAGCTGGCACTTCTCTGGGGCAAGGCTAGCTATCCACTGAGGAGCTGCACAGGCATTGCACATGAATGTGCCATGACCCAGGGCTTAGCTTTTGGAGAGGCCTGTGTGAATCCTGCCACTGGCTACGGGCTCATCGGACCCAGTGGTGCTGACCCATGCCCTATGGGCCCATTGAAAAGAGTAGGAGTGATATGGCAAGACTAGGCTAGCTTTGCCATTTTCTAACTAGCTTCTAGATTCAACTATTACTTGCCCTCCCTAAGCCTTAGTTTCCGCCTCTGTAAAAATGAAAATAATAGCATACCCATTAAAACTGGTTGTGAACATGTAACAAGATGCAATATCTGTTTTATGGTAAGAACTTGGCACATAAGAATGTAATGATACAATAATATGATGGTAATGACATCCATGATTAGAGTAGCCTTTTGCTAATTCACTCCTGGAAATATTACTGAGAGTTTTATAGGACAGACCCATTGACCTTAGCTGAAAGCTGTACATAGGAAGTCAAGGGATCAGAAAGTTATGCAGAAAACCTCAAGTCTAAATTGGAGCAGTTAGTTTAATGATCTATAACCCTGACAACCCCGATGCGGCCACCTGACCACAGGGAACCTTTCCCAGTTACCCAGACCCTCTTATCAGTCTCAGGACATCCTGTGCCCTGGGTAATTCTGTATGAACCCCCTACCATTCTCTTCCTCTCTGGATCTTCTTTTCCAGGGCGTTTTGTTGTGACCAGTGCTCTTCTCACTGGCCTCTTAGTTTTTCTGGTGGTCACTTTCTTCACTCCACCTTGACTACTTACTCTCCTGACCCTATTATGAATCTTGTCATCACTAGTCTTGAGATCTCCCATTCTCTAACCCTGGGGATTTCTTCTCCTTTCCTCTTACTTACTATCTAATATCTGCCCCTCATAATTTCTTCAATTACATGAGAACTTCCAATCCATGGTTCCCACCAGACTCTTTCCACTGTCCTCCTTGCTATTTGTCCAGGTGAGGCTCTGACCATTACAGTAATTCCTCTATAGGCTTCCAGTTCCCTTTCTCCCCTCTCCCTCCATGGATTGGTTGTAGAATTCCCCCCTAGTCCTCACAGAAACAAGGTAGCAATGTGGGAAGTGGGCTTTGGTTGCTAAAGAAGGGTCCATGGGGGTGTGGACTTTGGAGATTATATAAAAATCTTCTCTCTCTCTCTCTCTCTCTCTCTCTCTCTCTCTCTCTCTCTCTCTCTCTCTCTCTCCTTCCTGCTACTGTGCCCCCAGCTTCAGTTCAGACTGTGGCCTCACATGGACTGAACCCAGAGTCTCCTGAGTAAATAAATCTTCCTTTCCCTAAGTAGTGTGGTCAGTCATTTTGTAGTGTATCAGTGATAATGTTGACCAAAACACTCCATCACAATCGTTTTTGAAAAACTTCTCCCAGGATGAATTCAGTGGTCCATGATTTGTATGTCTATACCTAAGCAGATAAAGATAACTGGAGGCATTTACACAATGCAACAGACTGGTTCAGTGTGTGTGTGTGTGTGTGTGTGTGTGTGTGTGTGTGTGTGTGTGTGTGTGTTTTAATGGGAATTGAACCTAGGAATTGAACCTCTGAGCTACATCCCCAGCCCTGTTTTATTCATTTATCTTTTAAATTTTGAAACAGGGTCTCACCAACTTGCTGAGGGCCTCACTAAGTTGCTGAGGCTGGCCTCAAACCTTTGATCCTCCTGTTTCAGCCTCCCAAGTACTGGGATTAAAGGCACACACCACCACTCCTGACTGACTGGTTCCGTTTTTAAGTTAACAAACCCAACATTTCCAAGGTCTCAACACTGGCAGAGTTTTGATACACTTTTTTAACACATCTGCTCCCCCCACTCTCCATGATGACCCTACCCTTAGCTCTCTTATTCAAACCTCCTACCTCTTATCTGTCTAATCTCAGTTCCTGACTTTGTGTCACTTGGAAAATTGAAACATTCTCTCAATACCAACAAAACTTCTCCCTTTCTTGCATCCACCCCCAGCCAGCCATCCTCTCCTTGCAGTTCTTATTAATTGGAAAATTGCCTCTCCTCCTACCGATGTCCAGTCATTGACACATTCTCTCAATCTCATCCCATCTGTCCACCTCAAGATTTTTCCCCCCATGTCTTCAATGTCTCCCTCTGCACTGGATCATTCCATCAGCCTGCAAATACAACATCTACTGACTTTACACGCATACATTGCATATGTAACTTCACCTCATACCCCCTCCCATCCATTTATCTACAGAATGACTCAGAGCTCTGGTTCCCCTCCCCAGCCAAACTTCTCAAACATTATCCCTATAAATGGTCTTCTTGTCATTAATGCCTCCATTTTGACTAACTCTACACTCTACCATAACGGCACTTATTAATGTTACAACTACCGGCACTTAATTTCTTGCCCTTTTTGACCCTTCAGTTCTCCAGGCTTCAAACTATATATAGATTTTCCTACTTTTTAGCTACTCCTCCATTTCTTTTCCTGGCATCTTCTTCTATACTAATTGGTAAGTGTTAAAGCTTCTGGTATGATCCAAGGCTCAGTTCTCATATTTCTCAAGACCTGGTGCCTGAGGTGATTCGCCATTTCCCATTCAGTTAACTACTGTCTATGTATTACCCACACCTGAATTTGTAACTCCAGACAAATGTCTCTTTGGAGAAGATACTGTGTATTCAGCTGCCCCTTGACATCATGGGGTCATCTCAAATGTAACATGTCCACTCTTAATTGTCAGCCTACTTACAGAAGAAACTATTTCTCATCCAACCTTCTCTATCTCTGTAAGTGGTAAAATCAACCACCCAGTTGTTAAAAACAAAACAAAACAAACAAACAAACAAAAAAACTCCTACCTAGTGAGGCACTCTGCAACTTAGTGAGACTCGGTTTCAAAATAAAGAATAAAAAATAGGGCTGGGGGTATAGCTCGGAGGTAGAACGCCCCTGAGTTCAATCCCCAGTATCACACACACACAAAAAAAAACTCCAGGGCATGAACTTTGATATGCTTCAGGGTTCGTACCTCCTATCTAATCCTTCAATTCCTGCAGAATCCATCTTCTGTCCTCCAGTCTACCAATACCTTAACCTGAGTCACTATTGGGTCTGATCTGGACTATTACTAGAGTTTCCTTTTTGATCTTCTGGTTTCCAATCTTGAAAACTCAAAGCTGCCCCACCTGAATCCCTTTAAGCCTTCCCATTGCATTTTTAATAAAATACAAGCTTGACACCCCACCTCCCAAACCCTGGGTGACCTGGCCCAAGCCCTGTCTCCTACACTCACCCTGGACCTCCCCTCTGCCCACCTCTTTCCTTTCAGTTCCTTGAGCACACACAGCTTCTTTATGCCTGAGGGGCTTCACACACATTTTACCTGTTCCCTGCTTCTCTCTTGAATGATGACTCATATTTCAGATCTTGGCTCAAATGTCACCTCCTCAGATGAAGCCTTCTCAGCTTAGGAGAGAGCTCTCCTCCGTTCTGTTTCTATTACTACAATTTTATCCTTCATAGTATTTATTAAAATTTTCAGTTATCTTTTTACCTATTTTTATATGTCTTTCTATCTTTTTCCCCCCATAGGCTATATACTCAAGGGGGCAGAACCCAGTCTTCTTTCAGAGACCGATTTGCATCTGGTACAAAGGGAAATAACCAGTACTGGGCCCTTTCACATCTTATACCTTACCTGTGCTTTCTTTACTGCCTTCACCACACCTCAGGCTGTGAGTGACAACTGCAGCCTCTGCTGATGTTTCCCTCTGCTCCTGAGGAAACCTGGGGCAGAAAGGGAAGTTCATAAAATTATTCATTGAACAAGTAATGAGTAAATGTATACTGGTATCCCATAAATTTCTGGAACTTCTGTTCTCGCAAATACTGTTATTAAGAGGACCTCATTCACATCATGAAGGATGGCCTAGGAGAAACATGTCAAGTCTGGCAGGCTCGACTTAGGCGATGCCTTCCTGCCCTCTTACCCATCCTTTTCTTGTCTGGCATGAAGTCAGTTCCATGAACTTCTACTTCTACCCCAGGAATGTATTCCGTTTGTCTTTGCCCCTAGCTCCTCTAGTTATCATTTTACCACTCGTATATGCTCTGTACAGATTGAACTTCTCTTTGTTTTGTAGTAATAATGGGGCCCTGGTTTAGCCTGTACCTGTCTCTACCCGCAGCTGGGAGTGGCATCACAGCCCCCACAGGTGTTTCCCTTTGCTGCTGCTGAGGACCAGTGCTGGGTTGGCAGAGTCATGCCACCCCAGCCATGAGCGAAGCCATGAGTACAAGGCACACACAGAGAGAACCTGGGCACTGGTGACACATCTTCTGGGGGCCAAAGCTGAACTGGGTGCTTTGGAGCCTCAAACAGCCAGAACCCATGTAGAGGGAATGAGAGAGACACTCTTCCTCCCTCTGTGTCACATTCTGTTAGCTGGCTGCCAAAGCATCATATCTTCTACTCTTCCCATCCCTAATGTTTTTCAATGTTAGTTTTCAAGACCTTAGGGAATTTAGACATCAGAGTCCAAGATATTGGTAAGATAGTTATAATTATTTTATTTTTGTTTTTGTTGAGTATGTAAAAACTAAGATAAGTATATTCAAGATCTTCTGTATGGTCATCTTATGATCCAGCACCACCATATTATTTTAATGAGCATAACCAATTTGTATTTATAAACACATGAACTGAAAGCATAATTGCATTATGAAATGCCATACAACATTTTTGGTGATTGAAAAGAAAAAAGATGTGGGTATATTGGGTCTTTACATGGTACATGATGATCTGGCCAGGTCCCAGCGCCATGAGTAAACAATTCATCTGACCAACGGATGTGTTGTGCTAATCCCACCATTGGCTATGTCTGTACATTGTTATGTAGGATCATAATTTAAAAAAGTTAGTGTTAAGTTCCCAAAATAATCTTTTAACCTTTAAAAGTGATCAATACATTACTTAAACTATGAAAAACATTATCAAGGTGACTTTAGAAAAAAGGAACCTCTCTTTCTGTTTTTATGTTTTACTTTTAGTTTTTATTTTGTTTTTTTATTTAATGATCAACCCCAACTCTCTCTGGAACCCAGGCAGAGACTCCAGGATTGGGCTAAAAGATGAATGTAAATTCTTGACATGACAAAGTATTCAGAACTAGCCTTCTGTCCTGCCTCTAAATAACTGAAGTGGCTTATTAGGCCAAACTCTACTCTCCTTTAAGATGAATTCTCTCCTTTAAGGGTCTTTGTGCAAACACTTCATGGTACCCACACCTCTGGTCCTCATGCATAGATGTACCTTATCACAACTTAGATTCAGGCTGGAATCTCCACTTTCCTGGCTTGAAAAATAATAAATGAAAAAAAAAGTATAACTGAATGATGGAATGAAATAAAGAATTAATTCACCTGACAATAGAATAGTCATTGCTCATTGTATGATTTGGAGAAAAAAGAAAGTATTCTCTCTTCCCAGGTGATAGAAGAAAAACTTAAGTTAGAAAAGGAAAAAGGAAAACCAAAATCTCCCAAGGAGAAGAAGTCCTCAAATCCCAAGGTCTCAAAAGGAAAGGGAAAGGACCAGCCTGAGGCTAACATCACAGTGAAGAAGACCACAGAGTTGAAACGCAGGGGAGAAGAGGATGAGACCAAGCGCTACATCGGTCAGTGGGGCAGGGCTGCCAGTGCTGGCCTTTCCCGTGTCTTGCTCTACCTCCTATGACATAACACGAGAAATCATTCCAAGAATATTATGCTCAACCTTTCCCAGCCTTTTCATTCTTCATAAAACCATAAATCACTCTCCATGATACTCTAAGAGAAAAATATTTCTATTTGTAGTTTATTTGTGTTTTTAGCAAGTATTTATGTAGCATGTGTCTCATGAGGCACATTTACATAGGTCAAATGAAGTATGAGATAGTGAGCCAATTGGGCAACAGAGGAGCTTGCTGTCTTTGGGGAACATAAAGGACAGTTGAGGGTAATTAAAAGCCAATGTAAAAAGTGCTTATTGTCATGAGTGAAATGCAGTGGTAATAAAATCTGGCCACTTAATTTGAGACATAAATTAAGAGCACATAAATTCCTGACTCCAACTTCTCCCATTATCATTGTGTCCTAAAGAGGGAAACTAGAATTTTCTTTCATTTTAGATTATTGGCATAAAAATGATTTGCCAAAGGCAACTATGGGTAATACATTGCTGTCTTTCCTTGAATCCAAATGAAGCTACCTGTTATTATCTGCATTTTATTAATTTATTATTTTTAATTAATAGCCTCTAATTTTAGCAGTTCTAGGTCTGCGTCATATTTAAATGAGATAGAAATGAACTTTCATATACCTTATTATTTGATTTCTCTTATATATCTGTAAATACATTAGACTTAGAAGCAATTATGTAGATTCCACAGGAGGCATCGACACTGATTTGTTCAGTAACAGCATAAAAATAATTACCTAAAAATGAAAAGTTGTTCATTTATTCTACAATTTGTAAATGTGTTGTAATGGTCTATTATAAAATGTAATATTTTTATGTTCCATGAACTATAAATATTGAAGTATAAAAGTGGTTCTTATCTCCCAGAATATCACATTCTAAGATAAGTTAGTTCTTTAATATTAATAAAGTAGTATAACCAGAGTAAAATAGAAGAAAGAAATTTTAGGAGAATGCCCAACATGTATTTTAAAAACTTAATGGGATAAACACATAGTTTCTACATAATCAATACTGAGGATTCATAACCATTGACATAAGTGCACACCATACTTTGGTAGGGAGCACGGCCATATTCAATATTTCCCTCTCCTGTAAACACCTCTACTTATAAAATACCACAAAGCTGCAGCTACTTGTAATTCAGGAGTAAAGCCAGATGTTGCTGAAAAGAGATTAGAACCAAAAAAAAGTTAACAGGTTACACTCTGACAAAACCCAAGCACACATTTTCCATGACCACAGGCCCCACGTATGCTTGTCCTCCTGTTACTCCTCTATTTCATTTGCAAAAGTGATTTAATATTCTGTAAAATGGCCACAGTCTTCTTAGTAGAAGGGCAATAATGAAAAACAGTCAACACTACTGCATTCCAGCCAACTGGACCATTTTTTGGCAAGCCAGAGGGATTATAAAGGCATACATAATGTATATGGCCAAAGAACTGGCTGAGTGCAACCTGTTCTCTCTTACAATGATGGCTGCTCTTCTTTTTGGTATTTTGAACAGATGATGAGCCAGATGATGGTGCCCAACATTACATTATTGTTGTTGGCTTCAACAATCCTCAGATATTAGCCATTATGGCCGAGCTTGGCATTCCCACAACCAGCGTGATTAAAATATTTTCAGAGAATTACACACCTCTGCAGACACACCTGGCAGCAGTTAGCCAGCAGCAGGAAGTTTATCTTCAGCCAGAAGGTATGTAGTATGTTACACAACTTACTGAGTCTTTCAATATTACTCGCTTGTCAAAGTCCAAATACAATCTGCCGTCCAAAATAGAGTCACATACTACACACATTATTAAATCCTTTCAAGACTTTGGTTTGCCATGTATTCTGCTTGTATCAGCCAAGAGTCATAAATATTGCAAATTAAAATCATACTCTGTGTTTATATCCCTGTGTAGCCACAGAAAACAACTTGCAGGTCAGAAAACTTCGTTATCCAACCACATTTCTCAGGAACTTTTGATCTGTAACTTTTACCCAAAGCATGGGCTAGTGGGATTGCTGTTGATACTCAGTTCTTGGAAAAACCACAAGTCACCAAAGAGATCTAGTGAGGACACAGCCCTGAATTCTTGTCCCATTCTGCTACTAGTTTATTGTGATAAGTCAGAGGTGGTGCTTTATTTTCCTGGCCTTAGCCTACAAAGTTGTAAGATAAAGTCTCAAACACATTGTCATTCAGTCATTTTGAGCCTTGGGTCTTTGTCTCAGGGAATTATGCTAGATATATCTGTATGGGAAATAAACAGAAAGCTACTGTGTACTTTAGGTAATTCAACAAAAATTCAGTCTAAGCCTGTGTTTCCAGAAGTCCCAGCTCTGGAACATATGTGTTACTTTTATTGTTGTTTATTAATAATGTTTGCACCATATTTTGTAACTTATGCAGACACATCCCAATGTGTAATACCACATTTTATGGAATTGCTTTTCAGTTAGAAATCACTACTCTTGACTATAGTAACAGCTACCATTTACTGGGCACATGTATCAGGACCAAACTCGGCACTGAGGGCTCCAAGTATACTGGTTCATGTAGTTTTTGCAAAAATCCTAGGTAGTATGCTTTATTGTTTCCATCTTGCCAAAAAAGACTCTCAGACAAGAGTCAGCTATCAAGTAAAAGAGATTAAGACCCAAACTACTCCTGATCATCTCAAAGGATAGTTTCATTAAGTAATTTATTATTGAAGCTGGTGGGAAAATAGTTTCTTTTTTAAATTAGGAGATATGTAATGGACAAAAGTAAATTAATATAAAAATAATTTTTATAATGGAATAATGAGATCTTAGTAATGAAACCTACTATTTACTTATAGATGTACCAAACAAATATTTCAGGCAAATTTTGAAGTGTAACTACATTTAAATCTATTTTCTAGTCATAGTGCAAATACCCAGAGAAGGCTGTAGCTATTTTAATGTGACCAAAACTTAACAGAAGCTTAAGTCATTGATCAAGTCTGGTTTTAGCCATGTGAGAATAAGAAATTAATCAACTATATTTTTAATCAATCATGCAGCAAATACAAACATGGTCAAAGATAATTTGGAAGAAAAATTTGTCCTATGCATCCTAGGAGTGATGGAAATCTTGAGCAGATTTAGCTGCAAAAATGTGTGACCTTATAATCTTTCTGGGCCTCAGCTATAAACTCAAGGGATAGGATAAGCTCATATGTAATATCAACCTCAGAAGTAAAATCTGATTTCATAATTGTGCGGTTTTTAAAATTTCTCAAAATTAAATTTATTTGCTTTTTCTGGTACAGTACAGACATCTTGCAATGTGTATGAGTCACTATATCCAGTTAAAGTGAGAAGAGATTGAATATTCTCATTTTGTAGTAAAACATGTTGCCATTATTAGATATAGAAGCTGAAAAACTGAAGAAAGAGACTGCCATAAAAGAACT
>PVLC010014074.1:28328-40159 GCA_004027655.1 Graphiurus murinus | reverse complement strand
TTTTTTTTTTTTTTGCGGTACTGGGGATTGAACTCATGGGCATTCTACCTCTGAGCTACGCCCCCCAGCCCTATTTTTTTTTATTCTTTATTTTGAAACCGGGTCTCACTAAGTTGCGGAGTGCCTCACTAGGTAGCTGAGGCTAGCCGAGAACCCGGATCCTCCGGTCTCAGCCTCCCGAATGCTGGGATTACAAGCGTGCGCCACCACGCCCGGCTTCATTCATTTTCTTATTGCTGAGTTTTAATTTGCATTTTCTGATCACATTTGATGGGGAGCATATTTTCAAAGTTTACTTATAAGTTTATTTATATATAAAGTTCTTTATATATTTTGGAAATAGTCCTTCATCAGAAATGTTCTTTGCAAGCCAGGCGCACGCTTGTAATCCCAGCATTTGGGAGGCTGAGACCGGATGATCCAGGTTCGAGGCCAGCCTCAGCTACCTAGTGAAGCACTCCACAACTTAGTGAGACCCTGTTTCAAAATAAAGAATAATATGGCTAGGGGTATATCTCAGAGGTAGAATGCCCCTGAGTTCAATCCCCAGTATCGCAAAAAAAAAAAAAAAAAAAAAAAAAAATGTCCTTTGCCGTCAGGTGTGGTGGCACACGCTTGTAATCCCAGTACTTGGGAGACTGAGACGGTAGGATCCGGGTTCATGGGCAGCCTCAGCTACTTAGTGAGGCCCTCGGCAACTTAGTGAGACTGTGTTTCAAAAAAAAAAAATAGGACTGGGAGTGTAGTTGGGCAGTAGATGCCCCTGAGTTCAATCCCCAGTAGTGCAAAAAAAGAAAAAGAAAAAGGAATATCCTTTGCAAATAAGAATTGAGGCAACATAAGAAGGCAGAATAGCAAAATATAAGGAAGCCTGAATCCCTGACAATCATCAAGTGCCATTATAGACCCAATAGCTTCATTCTGCACATTTTTTACATGATAGGAAAACAAATATCAGGTATAAAACAGAAAAAAAAAAAGAAAAGAAGTGTGAGTACTATAAATTCATTCTATCTTAACACATGGGGATTCTCATTTCCTCATCTAGCACCTGGGACATAAGAAATAATCAATGCAAGACAGATGTGGTGGCACACATCTGTAAACCCAGTACTTGGGAGGCTGAGACAGGTGGAGTGCAGGTTTCAAGCCAGCCTCAACAACTTAGCAAGGTTCTCAGCAACTTTGTGAGACCCTGTTTCCAAGTAAAAATAAAAATAAGGCTGGAGGTATAGCTCAAAGGTAAAATGTCCCTGGGTTCCATCCCCAGCACCACACACACACACACACACACACACACACACACACACAGAGTAATCAATGCAAATTCATCAACTGACGATGTCACAACAAGTGTAAATTATTATAACCCTGGGTTCTTTTTGTTCAAGCGCTACAATGATTATGCAAGGAAATAATTTGAGCCTAATTCTTGATTTTCATGTCTTCCCTTCTACTTTTTGTTTCCATGGTATTTTGTCTTGGAGTTGTCATGTTTATCTCTATAATGGTGTAGTTTTATCCACTGATTACTTATTTCATTCTACCCCTGGGCGCTGCTTCTCTCCCAGCTTCCAGTTTCAGGAAAAAGCTGCCATACTGGAATCCTGGCCCTCTAGCCATTGCTAAGCCAATCAGGGTCCTTCCCTGGGACTAGCCAAACTCTCACCCCCAAACCTTCTGAGAGTCACCTTGTTTTTAAAGTTCTCAATTGCATTCCCTCCCTCCTCCCTCCCCTCCCTGCTCTCACACACTGCTCTCATCCAGGGGAATCTTTTCTCCAAAACTTTATCCAGATCATGTCAACTCTCTTTTGACTTATTTCCTCCTCATTCTGGATGAAATTCAGAATTTTTACCATTTCCCACTAACACACTTCATGTTCAGCTACTCACCTCCTGCTACCATGCTATTCCTTGTATGTGCCAGGCACACTCCTGACTCAGGGCCTTTGCATACGCTATTACTCTTCCTGGAACATTCTTTGCACCAAGAGTGACTTCTCCTCCTCCTCAGTTAAGTTTCCACTCAAGTGGCACCTTAATAGAGAGGTCTTTCCCTAATGGCATTTGCGAAATAATCTCTTGTCATTTTCTCCCCATGTACACAGATTTTTAATTCTCCTTTGTATTCATTCATTCATTCATTCATTCATTTGTTTTCCTGCTTTTTCAAGGTTTTCTTAAATATACTTTTATCAGTGCATTGTAATTGTACATTGTAGTGTAGTTCAGATGATAGAAACATACACGCACACAACACTTGATGTGTTTCCCTCTGAGTCTCACTCCCTTGAGATAGGAATTGGTAACTTTGCCTATGTATATACATAGCACTATTTGAAGTGATTCCTTAGTATTAGGTAGCATTTTGCTTATTGTCTGTCTCCTCCCATTAAAATTTAATTTGTATAAGAGAGATTTGATTGTGATTGCTGCTGTTCCCCCAGCACTGAACACAGTGTAGGCCCTCAGTAACTCTTGTGTGGAATGAATGCTTTACTAAACCATTCCCTTGTTGAATACATCTATACTGTTTTTCACCAAGTCCTAAGAACTTCTGAGCAGCCACATTTATAAATGTCTTCGGAAATGAATGAAGAAGAAAAAGCTTCAGAAACAGTCGGATAAAACCACTTCTTTTCAAAAATGAGAATCTGAAACCCAGTGTGGGGTGAGTGAAGTGTCCAAGAACGCATAGCATTCATTGCACGGTTGCTTCGGCAGAAAAAAAAAAAAACCCTGGCTGAAGCTGTTTACCAGCCTCACAAAGGAAGGCACCCATGCTGCGTGCGAGCTCTCCTGATTTCAATGGCATCTGCAAGGCTCCACGCGGGAAGCAGGTGCAGCCGCCTGGCTTTGTTTTCTCACAGGCCAAAGCAATATGTGGCCTCGACCTAAGCATGTTTCTAAAGAAGGGACCAGGCAAGTAGAGAACAGACGGTCTCTCTGCCCCTCCTCCTGGCTGTTATTATCTTTGGCTGCACAGAGGAATTAAATAAATATCTGTCAAATAAATGATTCCGATGCCCCTAGAGCCAGAAGTGGGACAGCATGAGGGAGCACGCTCCTGGTGCTAGAGTCCTTATGCCTGGCTTCTCTCCCCAGGAACAAGTGTCTGCGCCTTCCCACCTCCCTACTGCACATCCGCACTCCCAGAAAAATGTGTGCTACAATGACAAATGATTTCCGACTCATCTGATAAGCGAGCTTTATTCTCAAAGACTCCTGATTAACATCTCATGGATCCTTTCCAACACTCAGTGAGAAATGCTGCCGTAATATCGAATTGTAAAGCAAGAGGCAGTTTTGACCGGTCTTCATGGAATGCCTTCAATTTACAAGGGAGGGGACTGTAGTCTAGAAATGGTTGAATGACAGCCCTCTTGGGATCACCCATCTGCTTACGGCAGAGCATGCCCCAGATCTTGGACTTTTTCATTAGACCAGGCTGCCTATTGAATTACACCAGTTTGTGTTTCTGGAGACAAATCAAATTCATTTGCATCATTTCCATGCTATGCAGTTCCTAAGGTGCTCATGGTAAATGATAAACTCTGCAAAAAGAGTTTGTGATGATTTATCTAATGAAACCCAATATACACAGAATATATATGTATATATATATATGTTATATACATATATGAATATGTCTATGAAGGTTCATATATATAAGGCATACAGAATAATAAAGTGAACACCATATACCTACCAGCAAGTTTAAGATATAAAAAAATAACCTCCTATGTATGTACAGCAAATCCTCCTACATAACCCACTCTAAAAGTGTTATTCTAATTTTAATTTCCTGATTACTTTCAAGATGGAATGTATGTTCATCGACTGGTATGTTTCCTCTTCTAAAAGTTGACTGCTCATGTAGTTAGCTAATTTTTCTTTTGGGTTGTTCTTCGTGAGCTTTCCATATATTCTGGCATTGGATCTCAACCATATACATTGATTACCTATATTTCAGATAATTTTTTCCTCAAACTGCCACTTCTTTCAATTTTTCAAATTGGCCTATAAGAAACATAGGGTGTTTGTTTGTTTGTTTATCCTTGTAAGGTTGCATTTATCACTTTCTCTTTCAGGGTCGTGATTTTTAACTCTAAGAAATTCTTTCCTGTCCAAAGTCTATGAAGATATTCTTGCAGTTTCTTCAAAAGAATTTACTTTTATATTCGGGTCTTTAGCACAGCCTGGAATTCATATTTACATGGAGCGTGGAGGAGGGATTCAAATTTATTTTTGCCATGTAGTCAGTTCTCCCATCACTGTGGAACACCCATCCTCCCCCACAGACCTACAATGTCAACTCCACCTTTTGTCAAGTTCCCTTGTCTGAAGGGACCTACTTGCAAACCTGAGATCCTCCTGTCTCAGTATTATAATTACATAGGGACGACTCATCAATTGGTGTTTGGAGTTGAAGTAATTGGGGCATGAGGGCTGTAATCCCGGCAGTGGATTACTTGGGCTGTGGCCCAGGCCTGTAGGATGGCTGGAGAAGCTGGGTGCCTGGGTCTGCAACCTTGGGGACTATCTGTGCTTCCTCCTCCCCTTGCTCGCTCTCTTGCTTCAGCCTGCCAAGCGCCCCCTCCCTCCACTTCCTGCCGCTGCGGTGCTCTGACATCTGTGGTGCCCAGCCTCACGTAGACTGATTCTAGAACTTCTAAGGAAGCTGTGAGCAAAAAAATCTTTTTTCTTCTAAGTTATGTGATCAGGTCTTTAGATTATAGCTGTAAAATGCTGACTAATACTCTCACCTCTCAAGTACTGGGACTACAAGAGGGAGCCACCACACCTAGCTGTAGGTCCTCTCTTCTGCTCCATTATGTGGTATCCTGAAGCCATAAGATGACAGCGGGCTGCACTTTATGTTTCTTAATAACAAAATCATTGAATCTGGGTGATATTACACCATTCCCTCTATTTTTGTATGTATTTGCTAATTTCTGAAATAATGTGATGAACAAATAGTTATGTCTTAGAATTCCAAATGTATTGCTGTTTCAGTGCTTATTTACCATACTGTTTTAGGACTCCAAATCTTTGCTTTTTTGCCCTCTTTAAAGTTCCCTTCTTTCCATTCACTATCCATTGCCCTGGCTAATATCATTCCTCCTTAATGACTTACCCATGGAAAGAGTTGACTGACCTCCCTCAGGCTGAACTGGCTGGGTGGCCTTTGTCTATACCTCCCTCCAGCAAGGATCTAACCCTAGTGCATTGCTGCATGCAACAGCTTTTCATCACTATGGCAAACTAACTGAGAAAAGCAACTTAAAAAAGGAAGGATTTATTTTGGCTCACAGTTTCAGAGGCACATGGTCAGCTAGCTCCATTGTTTGGGACTGAAGTACGGCAGAACATCATGGCAGAAGAGCATGGCGCACAAAAATTGCTCAGCTCATGGCAGGTTGGAAGCAGAGAGAGAAAGACAGTAAGAGAAATAGAGAAGAAATGGCCAGGGATAAGATATAGTCAGTCCCAAGGGCATACCCTTAAGGACCCACTGCCTTCAGCAAGGCCTCACCTCCTACAGTGTCCACCATTGATGAATCCATCAATGGATTAATCTACTGATGAGGACAGACCCTTCATGATCTAATCACTTCCCCAAATCTCCTCCGCTAAACATTGCTACATTGAGGACAAAGCCTTCAACATATGAGCTTTAAGCCTTTGGGGAACATTTCAAATCCAACCCATAAAAATCAAAGGTCTGGATTTTTCTTTCTAACATTGCTGTTATACTGAGCTCCCTGGCAGTAAGAACGGTGCCCTGTTTATTTCTGTGTCTCTATAATCTAGCAAATTGTAGATAGGGGTGCCTTAGAGTTATTGAATGCAACATAAAAATGAGTAAGTGTTCAAATATTATTTTAAGACTAACAGTAAGCAATAGGAAATAAATAGAAAGCAAGCAGGTTGCTGACTCATAACTATGGCCCTACAGAATACTCAGTGCTAGGATGATGCCATGTGCTAAGATCCAGACTCCATCAGCAGAAAAGTTATGAAAAACCCAACCTAAAAAGCATAGCAGAGCATGAGTAGAATGTGTGACCTACTGCATATGGAAGCATTTTGCAAACATTGAAGCCCACACTCCTACACAAACTAAACTAACCTGCTATTGTTTCCAGTAGTTTCTGGTAATTCTTATAATCTTCCTGACTATCTCTTGTTCTTCCAAAGCTGTAGCTTTCTAGAAATCTGAGCCACATGTGAGAAATAATCAAGATCATTTTTCTAAAGACACTAAGAAAAACAGGGCACAAGATCTATCAATAAAGAAGATAGCATAATTCAGCAAAGAGTTCAAAAGATAATATAACCTGCCCCACCTTGATGACAGTTTGAAGTACATTTGGGAAAAATTATGATCCTTTCACAGAAGAATTGATTAGTAGTCAAAGGACATAGATCATGTCTATTTTGAGTAGTGCAATATTTTCTTTTTGTTTCTCCAGTTGAGAACAAGAATTTTCATGCTGCCACTCTAAATTTTAGCCAACAGAGGTTAAAGCTTTTGTCAGATAAAAGAATGATTCTGTTTTTCACTCTACCATTTACTATTACATAGAATCTCCTCTACTTCTCTTTGATTTCTCCAAGGAGTAGCAAGATGCTAATTGTAACAAAATGAAAATAGCCTATTATTTTAAAAAATATCATGAAGTCATGGCCATTGTCTTCAGTTTATAGAATCTGGGGCTCAGAGAGATCAGGCACAAGGTCACATGGCCAGTTGCAAGAATTCCTGACTTTGAATCCCTCTGTGAGTTTGTTTTCAATTACTTTGCATTATAACCCAATTAGAATGAATCAAACAGATAGTATGCAATGCCTTTTGGGGAATAGAAGCTAACTTAGGCAATTTTTTAACTGAACCACAGATGGAATTGGTGAGGAATTAGGGGAAGACTCCAGGCATTCTTGCCATTGGTTACCCATGCTTCAAATGGTATCACAGGAGACAGGACTAAATTTTCTGCCCAGAATCTGAAAAATGCCCTCGTCTACCTAATTAGCACAGTATGAGACTAGAGAACACAGTGAGGTGTGGCATGTGATTTTATAAAAAATTGGTAAAAATGGTGCCAAAGGAGAGGAGGAAAGCGAAAACAGATGTGTAAGCATGTTTAATCAGAAAGACATTATGCACATAATCCTAGCAGCTTTATTCAATGGCTTGTTCCATTTCAGTAATCATGTTGGTAGATGAGTTAATTGCAAATTTTTTAAATATTCATAACCAGCAATTTCTGCTAAATGACAATGAACTGTCACAGTCAAAAGAATTACAGCATCCCATGTGACATGATTTCATTGGCATGATTGACATGATTTCATATTACCACTTCCTACCTTTGGCACAGGCACTAAAGAGCAGAGCATGTGCCCAGATGTGGAGGGGTGGAGAGCAAGTAGGGGCCTGTCATTTTGACACCATGTGGAATACTAAGGGGAATGTCTAGAATTTCAAGTTTAAAGCTCTTCAATGCAAAGGCTTTTGCAGATAGGCTTGAGAAATACATTGCTCAGGGTTCTACTCTATTCTTAACTTCTGTATGTAAACACTGATTTTGAGGTGGAAATATCAGACAAATAGCTCAAACTTCTTTTCACTACTGACTTTTCTGTTATATGTAATCTTTCTACTCCAAACTGCCGTCCACAGATGAGCAGCATTACCTGGGAGCATATTAGGTCTCAAGCATCTCAAGCCCCACCCCAGACCTGTTGAACTAACATATGCATTTTAAAAGAATTTGAAACTCCAGGTGAATCTTATGCACTGAATTCCAGAAAAAAACATTTCAGATTTTTTTAAGGGAAATAATATCTTCTGTGATTCCAGATCACAGAGCATAAAAAATGTGGGATTCTGATTTTCAGGTGGCCTGTTAATCCCCAAAGTGGATTTGGAGGTTAACCCATCTGTTAGCACATCTTCATCAAAGTGACTGAAGTTACTGTAGTAACTAGGGTTGGTATCTTTCCTTTATCCACATGTGGAAATTTCTCTTATTGTCAGCTGTCATGCTACATCACACTGGTTGATGTTATTCATTGATTTTTTTCATGTGACAAAATGTACATTTTGTAGGTTAATTTTCAGGTACCCTTACTCTTTGCCAGGCAGTTTCCTCACTCAATCATCATATGCCTATGTCTCTGTATACATATCTGGTCATTGACAATTCCATGTTTGTCAATTTCAGATTAGTCGATTGATATGAATGTGCCTTTTGTTTCTCTTACATTTGCCATAACAGTCACAATTGATCAACTAATTCATTGCCCAGGCACTCATAGTCACACTGATCAATCACTCTTTATCAAGCATCTACTAAATGTCAGTTTCATTATTAAGCACTGCATGTACATTATCCTTAATTCCCTCGGCAAATCAGCCCAGTAGGTAGTAGTTACCCCACAGACAGATGGAAAAGATAACCAGGAAGCTCTTTTGCATAGAGCCACACTGCAAGTAACTGATGAAGTCTAAAGGAAAGAATCGGTGAGCCTGAGTCAAACTTGGCTTCTTTTCACTGCCTCACACTCTCCTATTTGTATCTGGCAATTTATAGCATTACAATCACAGTACTGCATTTGCCATATTAATGATCCCTCCTACGTGGCAAAAGCATTGGTTTCAGACTATGTGGCATGCATATTTTTCATTTGGAAAGAGTATCAACAAATGAACCCATATTCTGGTCAGGTATTTTGGGTTGTAAGAAAGAGAAATGAACTCAATGTAGCTCAAATGGAAAAGTAATCACAAATGTCCGAAGACAAGTAACGTGCCTGGGCCCCACAGAGTCCCTAATTCTGAACCTTTCTCCCTCACTTTACTTGTGTGTATAGGAGTCCCTTTGACCTAAGGTCTTTCCACTGTTAGCAGAGATTAGAAGCAGCAAATTAGAATTGGAAGGAAGCAAACCTAAATGCAGACTGAGATTATGAAAGCAACAAGATTATAACTTCCAAAAAAAAGGGGGGAAACTGGAAGGACATTTAAAAATAATAACAAAACTCAACCCATTATAAAAGCAAATATTTTATTTTCTTTGATGCCATCATTTTAACTTAGCAAGATTCAATTTTTCCTGCACTTTTCTGCAATTTTTTCTGAAAGTCAAAACTCTCAGTTTTTAAATATTAAATGAACCATGTTTAAGAAGGCAGAGAAAGAGCCGGGCGTGGTGGCGCACGCTTATAATCCCAGCATTCAGGAGGCTGAGACCGGAGGATCCGGGTTCGCAGCCAGCCTCAGCTATGTAGTGAGGCACTCCGCAACTTAGTGAGACTCGGTTTCAAAATAAAGAATAAAAAATAGGGCTGGGGGTGTAGCTCGGAGGTAGAATGCCCCTGAGTTCAATCCCCAATACCGCAAAAAAAAAAAAAAAGAAGGCAGAGAAATATGTAAGGCATATTTATGGTGTCTATATCCCCATATATTTAGAGTTCTTTTAATGAAAAATTATGTAAACATCATTTATATATAGCAGTCTGCTCCATCTGTGACATCAGGTACTCATCCCTGAAGTTGGCCTTTTGACATAATTATAACCTCTCTGAAAAGAGCAACAAGTGATTTGAACTCATACTTTGGTACTCTTGTAACATAAGTGAATAAAACCAAATGCAATGACTAAACAAGGAATTTCCATAATGGATCTCTTTGGGTCCCTATTTTTAGATTCTCAGCTCTAACACCACAGGTATTTATTGTACATAAGCCCCCAGTTCACTCTCTTTGCACTACCAAACACTTGTTTGTCCATGCCCTGACCACACTTGTCATTTTCAGCCTTGTATAATTCACAAATTTTCATGGTGGGGGTCTTTATTATGTTTTCCTTAAGATCAATACACCTTGACTAAGTGCTTATTGTATGACTGAATGAATGAATGGTAGGTATTTTACAAAACATGCCTATAGGCATGGACAGTTGACTAGGAGGAGACAGACCCAAGGAAAGACTAGGAATAGGTCCCTCATTAGTGGTCTAGAAAATACTAGGGGAAGTTTAAACAGTGCCAGGTGTGGAAAATGAAAAATCATATAGAGTTGGCCATGGTGGTCATGTTGAACCATATTCAAAATGATTAAGCAGAGTGTTCTAGAATGGCCAATCATGAGAAGTAACACTTTGAGGTAAATGTTCTTAAAATCCACAGATCTCAAAGGATAGACAACAGGCGTGGTTTCCTAAACATCTCAGCTGCCTAAGAATGTTTGATCTACTATTCCCTAGCTAAGGTCTAGATAACTATTTCGGGGTGATCTGATACTGGAAAAGAAGGCAGCAAGATTAATGTGATAGCAATATTTTGAAAGATGGGCTAGGTTTTACAGGACAGTTCCAGCAAGATATAGCACACAGATGTTGAGACCAAGGGGTCCAAGACTTCAAGGACAGGCAATGTGCCATAGATCTCCTGTGCTGTCTTTGGTAATATCTCAGTGAAACAAGGATTGGGTTTGTATATCTTTCCAAAAATAGTCAATATATTTTCAATTTTATACATAAAATAAGTAAATATGCATAAATGAGGAAGTCGGTAATTTTACACCAATTTTAGTATATATTAAAGATATCTAGTGCCTTGTAGTTTTCAATTAACATGACATCTTGACAAACCTTCCATATCAGAACATATACAGTATTATGTTTTAGGAATATACCATAATTTTAAGAAATGCCAATGATGGGCATTTGGGTTGATTTCCAATCTTAAATTCACCAACAGTGCTGTCATGTGTAATCATGCTGTAACAGACTGAAAGACAGTTCCCCAAAGATGTCAGCCCTAATCTGGAACCTGTGAATGTCACCAGATATGGCAATGATCTCTTTTGACATGAGACAATTATTTTATTCCCCAGACTGGCCTCAAATGCAACCACATCCTTAAAGAAACAGAGGAGATTACACTAAAAGTACAGGGGAGTCAGGGCAGGGAGAGATATTTGGAATTGTTAGTCTTAAATACTGAAGCCATATGGCCACAAAGCTGCAAATGCCAGCAAATACAAAAGCTACAAGAGACTCCCCTAGAGCTTCCCTAGGAAACCTGGTCCTGCCAACACCTTGCTTCAACTCAGGGGTGCTGATTTCAGACTTCTGGACTCCAATGATATGAGAAAATAAATTCCTGCTATATTAAACCACTAAGTTTATGATCATTTATTTTAGCATCCATGGGAAACAAACATACTTGACCTTAAAAATGTGTATTTACCAATGGATAAATTTCCGTAATAATTTCCCCCAAGATGGCAGCCTATGCACCTGCATTTGTAATCTTTGCAGTTGCTGACTGCCCCCCATATGGGTGTGGCATTTGACATCCCCAGTGGCAAAAGAGAAAACTTTCTATATCCTAACACTTGCTATCACAAAGTTATTAAATGCTTTGATTATAACTTTTTAAAAATTTTTGGCTCTAGAGATTGAATCCAGGGACCTTCTACCTCTGGGCTATACCCCCAGCTCTTACTATTTTTTATTTTGATACAGTCTCGCTAAGTTGCTGAGGCTGGCCTTGAACCTTTGATCCCTTGTCACTACCTCCCAGATACTGGGATTAAAGGCATGTTCCACTGTGGAAAGCAAAAAGATTTATATAAAAAGCAAAAAGACATGAGGAGCTGATAGCTACTTTGGGCAGTTAAAATTCAGCCAGTTTGTAAGCAGCTGTTGCCCCACCCAGAGGATAAGTAAATTTGTAAATTCCTTAAAGTCAAGTGCTTCAAGGTTTTTGACCCACACCCATGCCTTTGTTTTCCACCATTTACATAGGATGTGA